>JAAAKL020018978.1:0-10021 GCA_010016065.2 Carybdea cf. marsupialis auct. non (Linnaeus, 1758)
GCTAGCGCACCTCTAAGTATTTTATATTTCCACTTGAAAATGAGGCAAAATGACTGTTGACGAAAATCTGTCAACACAGATTTTTTGATCATACTTTCCGAACGTGCTCCTAACAAATCCGACGCATTCGAAAAGGAACCGTTGCCCTAGTATTGCCATAATAAACTGTGCTTAACTATGGGCACGTTGAACCTGCGATTGCAGCGTCTGGTAGAGTACGTTTATATGGATATGTAAATCTTTACACAGATTTATTGTGGAATTTGATTGCTCTTATTTCATTACAAGGTCAAGGTGGAAACCTTACTCTACCTTATGTTTCCTTACTTTACACTACTAGTAGGGAAACCGATATGCACTCTAAAATTATTCAGCGAGGGGCCTACCCTGATTGCCAGAAGAGAATGCTATTACGAGAGTCTGGGATCAACAATGCTCACGACGTTGATCAAGATGTTGATCTACAAATAGCTCACAATATTTTAACGATTTAGGGGGAAGTGCAGGGGAATTGGACCTCGTCGCAATTTTGCCAGGCCTGCCGTACATTGCCTAAGTCGAACCTGCTCAGCCCCACGTAATTGCAATGCACTTTTCCCTATTCAACCCTTCTGGGCCCAGCTAAAACCTCCTCAGCGCGACTCGGCTGTTCCCTGTTGCACTGCCACACTTCACCCATCCATTCACCGCTCCACTGAACTTTACGAACGCTTACACAAAGCTCCTCTATGCCACTTAATGTTGCCTTTCTTTTGCCTGTACTCTAAGTTTCCCAGCCCTATGTTATACTCCCATAACATGTGCTACCTGACCTTGCTCTGTGATACCTTATTTTACCTTAGGAAGGTCGAATAACTGCTTTTTTCTACATCGGGACAGTTCCATAACATTAATTCATCATCCCAATTGATTCTCTCGTAGTGGCGGTTGGTGAGTCCGATAGTGCTTCTGGTATACAGATTTTGTGTCACAGTGTACTGTATTGTGTTTAGCATCGTCTCTATGATCAGTAAAGAGGATCGAGAAAAATGGCTGCTTTATATTACGAGTTTAAACTACATGGTTGGCCTCGTTTACTTTACGTTGGGTACATTTGTCATGATGAGCTTTATTCGAAAGAACCAAGGCCGCCGAACAGCCATTCCGATGAACAAAACTTTGAGCGAGGTATCGATGAAAGTGGACTTCTACCGTGGAAGCACTGGAGAGGATCCAGAGAAAGTGGACCTGCCAAGTACTGTCCCTTTTCCCACTTTATCAGAAAGGAGGAACCGTTTACTTCCGAGAATATATCGTGCGTACTGGCTGTTCTTCAACATGGCAATGAACTTGTGTATCATAGTGGTTATCGGATACTGGGCGGCAGTTTATAATCATGCGAAAGACTATAATTCCGCCCTTATACATTGGTACTTGAGAGTGGACAGGCACGGTATTAACCTCCTACTATTGATGGTTGACTTTTCCTTAAACCGAGTTCCGGTTCGATTTTTCCATTTTATATACCCATCGTTGTTTCTATTGTGCTACAGCATCAGTAACTTCATTTATTGGTACGTTACAGGTGACGCAATTTACTCAGTTCTGGACTACGGCAAAAACCCAGGATTTGCTACAATATTTTGTGTGGCAGGAGTCTTCGTTTTGTCTCCTTTAGTACAGTTAATTCTTTATTACTTCTACAGACTAAAAAAGCACATTGCAGCTTTGTCGAAAGCAAGAAGAGCGTTGCGATTTGACGCAACGCCGATGACCATTTAATCTTGGATGACTAACGTATGTGAATAATTATCATGGGTATTTCTTTATTGCTTTGTCGTGCTTTTTGTCCGTGCAGCTGCTCGCCATTTGGACAGTTTACAAGTATAAAAATCATGCACAATCATAGAGTGGCACACATGGGTTGCATAAAGTATTGGGTTTTTTGTTATGCCGGTGCATTATTTAATACTTTGTTGTTTTCTTTCGGGCAACTGCAAGCGAAACATGACAGATTAAGAGGATTTGCCTTTGTTGACCTGGATGACCTACCTCGTGTTTAATCTTTTATGTATTGAAAAATATGTTCCTCCAGGCAGGGGTGCCTTGCGGAAAATCAGTTGATGGCGCTCTTATGGGAGTGTTTTTATTGATGTTGATAAAGATGTGGATAACCGGCCGTGCAGGACGGTGGGGAGTCTGGACTCTAGCATATTGGATAACATGTAAAGTTGGAATGCATCACTTGCTGAAGTAGCAATTCAAGGGAGTTGTTAGTGAGTGAGAGTGGAGGGTGCGATGGTATGGACATATCCTGCACCTGCCTACAATTCACCCAACCCGCGCGGTCCAGGATTTTAGTCCGTCTGCAGCAGGATGGATACGTCTTCGAGGCGCACCTCGCACTGGATGGCTCGATGTCGTCGCCAAAGATCTGCGATCCTGTGGAGTGCCTCTATCTCAAGCAGAGCAGCTCGCTGCTGATCGTCAGCACTGGCGAGCACTTGTGTTTCAAGTTGGCTCTACGCACCGCACGGTGCTCGAGAATTAGTGAGTGAGTGAGTGGTAGCTCGTAAAATGTGTTGATCCGTTCTGATTGATAGTTCACTCTTTATGTCCATGTGCAGACGCATTGCAAATCAATCAACTCCATTGCGTATCTTGTGCCTCTTCAAGGCTGTAAATTGGTAATGTAATGATATCAAATTTTGGAGCAACGCTCTTAAAATCTGCATCGTAGCCAGTAATTCCATTCTCAAATACAGTTATCGTAGTAGTGTTGGTGCTGGTGCCACACTTTCCAATGTATGGGAATATCTCAGGATTAGCTGATTCAGATGGCATGTTCAATAGTTTGAGCTGTAACTGAAATATTTTGAGCATTACCTGAAATATTAGAATTAAGTAAAATTAGTGAACAAAAGCACCCTTCCCCTGACGTTTGGCGTTCAACTCTTCTATGTGTACGAAACGATCAACGCCAAAACCTAGATCACACAACCATTCTGATTGTTGGAGTTGAGGATAGCCTTAGTCTTTTCCCTTGTACACAAGAACAAGATACTTTCAGTTCATACGTTCCAGACACGTGTGAACAATTTGCTCAAACAAAGCCAGCGTACATTAGTATGACACAGAACATCATCTTGTTAAAAACCAAAATCTTTCAAAAGTGTAATGAATTATCTGTGATTTAGACCTCTCGATCTGATAAAATTAACACCCTTCACAACTGGGTTGACCAGATGTTTCATGTTTATCACACCTCTACAAAGCACTTTCTTATATAGTATGCTGAAAACAATTCACTAATCGAAGCAGTCAGTCAAGATCAGACTAGCATTCTTTCCAACCAAATATTGATACTCATCCGTAGTAACACGAACCCTGTGACACCAAATTGATTCCTATCAACGCATTACATTTTTACTAGTTCGAGCAAATCCTCGTCCCCCAAATATTTCCAAGTAAAACAAAAACGTATCCCAAATTTAGGCTGACCCATAAAATGCTTCCAAATGGGTGTTGATGGATGCGTAGTTTGTGTAGTATTACAAAAGTAGACCGTTGGGCACTTAAGATACACCCCCATATATCATCTCATCACCTTATCACAGTTGGACGAATACCCGGGCAGTCACATCCAAACACGACCATAACTCGAAAGATATTTATTTTCGTAGGCCACGATGATGCATGATATTTATGATACCCCAAAACCCAAACGTCAAGAACATCCTCCATGGTGACTACTTATCAGATAGCAATTGAAAACATTAGAACATTTGAGAAGGGGCGTAAACTACATGAATTTAAAGGGAAAGGCAACGAAAAATCTGCAGATATAGAAGATGTTGGGGTTATCATGTCGCCGAAATTAAAATGCACTCAAATGGCTCCTAAGAACCCATATTCAAATATGACAGCCCTAATCGGACAAAAAAAGCAGCTGTTCACTTCTGTTTACTTCGAAATATTCGTTTACATGAACGGGGCGCTTAAGATGAGATTTATACGTCTACCTCAAATTTAGTTCAGTCGATCAGTGTATCGTTGACATATTCTGCAAATTTTCTCCATATTGACAAATCGGAGGTACTTTGCATTGAAAGTAAATCAAAGTACTGTGAGTAGCGGGAAAATACCTGGATTGCAGTCGTGACAATACTGAAAACTTCTTCGAATACTTCTAAAGGGAGTTTAAAAAATGGATAACGCAACTTTATGCCTACAGGGGAATGGGCTACCAACAAAGTTAAAGACCTTACGAAATCATGTTCTCGTTTAAGTACGAGCCCTACATTTTCTCAATGTTTCTCTTCAATTTTCGTACTTTTTAAAATTTTTAGAATAAACGTACTCCGGGAAGAGATATTCGCTAAACACTGCTATTGAAGCTACTAAAATCATGTAGTTGCCTAATAGCAGGGCACATTCAAATTAACACTTTCCCGAAAGTACGAAAGAACCCCTTTTCACGATATCGTTGGTCATTTTTAAAACGGCAGACAAGTATTTTAATGTAATTTTAGTTTGGCAGAAGTTACAAGAGGAATAATTTGAGGAATCTTTTGAAACAAGATAAAACAGAAACTCTGCGACCGAAGAACCGTATGACTTTTACAGTACGGAAAAGGATAAGTACAAATAATGCAAATCGCATTTTGAACAGTCTTACCCATCATTATTCTAAATGTACTAATTTCAGTCCAGCAGATTTACGCATTTAGTTACTGTGGTTTTTCCTATAATATACTTCTTCTAAATCTCCTTGTGCCTTAGGTCGTAGGGATTAATTATTAGGATACGGTTAATCTCTACCTTTCCTGGTATTAAGAATGAACTTACACAAGCCCCCTGACTATGCGAGGACCCCCCTTACATTTTCTGTTGTGGCTACGGACCTGCTCTCAGCGATTTCAAAGTCATCGGAGATGCCAAGCACAAAGATGAGTAACTGATTGATATAATCACTCTCTGTGTTTTCGCAAGTCAACGAAAGCCACTAGAATGAACTAGTTGTGATGTCAATTGCCATTTCGTCGTGACAAACTCACTCCTTCAAACATTTTTTCAGTTTCCAGACATACATACTCGCTCAGTTACACTCTTTAACCAGATGGAACTGAGAGATAGCTCTGCTGACCTACTCTGATGACGCCCTATTGTGCTACAAGGTTGTCTTTTTCATATTTGTTGCTTTTGTTTTTTGTTCGGCTGCTTCTTGTTTTTCACCATAGCCTGGGTGTTTTGTTATGTAATGGCGACCAATATAACAGTCTTTGATGATGATAGCACTTTCACTGCACAGTTAAGAGGCCGCTTTCGTGCTGACCTCAGTAAAAAGTACTTTATCATCCACTACATATTAAAATCTCCTCGCTCGCCATAGCTTCGTGTTTTTCGCAAAATTCTAGCATAGGTGGCTTCCCTCTTATGGCCTCACGGTCTTCACGCATCAATCAATATTAGGCACAAGTAAATGTTATATCTGGGCAAGAGTTACTGACACCGGCATATCTTGGCAGAGTGGCCGAAGAACTTGGTTTGTACAAACTACCATGGACTGTCTGATACTCTGTTTCATTCATACCAACAGAAATTGCATCTTAGGACGTTTGTATTAATGACTCAGTCAAAACAAGTACATTAAAGTTACTGTAATCCCCATATCCGGCCCAAACCGTGTTCTCATAAAGCCCTATGTTTAACCAGATGTTTCTCAAGACCAATCCAAAAGTCTGTTAGGTTTGAACCTAACGCAGCTACGAACCTCCATACCGTAAATTAAGTGCCAAAAGCACAAATACGCCTATTGTTTGAAAGAAATATTTCTCAAAAGTGCCAAGGTACGAAAAAGCGGCAAGCTCTGAAAAGTACCAAGATCTGAATAAGCGTCAAGCTCTGAAAAAGCGCCAAGTTCTAAAAAAGCGCCAAGCTCTGAAGAAGTGCCAAGCTCCGAAAAAGCGCCAAGCTCTGAAAAAGTGCCAAGCTCTGAAAAAGTGCCAAGCTCTGAAGAAGTGCCAAGCTCTGAAGAAGTGCCAAGCTCTGAAGAAGCATTCAGTGCACTGTGAAAGCGTGAAAATGAAAGATAGGCTGACGAAAGCCCATTTCGAAAAGTACGAGGAGCAAAGACGTGGATCAAGTCCGAATAAGCGCCCACGCCAAAACATTTGTTTTTAAACAATTAAACAAGCGCCAAGGACGGTTAATAGCTAATTTACGGTACTATTTGAGCACATTGAATTTTTATCTGCCGAAACTGAAGCTTAAAAATGTGGTTATATATATACTATTTTATGACTCTTTCGAAAAGTTAAGTTTGCACTGTTTGAAACTTTGAAGAGATCTTGTTGATTGGTTCACTTACCTCTTTGACGCTATCGAAGTATTTCGCAAAGTCCAGATCTTTGGATATAATTCCAAGTTCCCTTTGTAAATTGCAAATGTGTTGATTAATATCTGCAATAGAAATAGGCCAGTTCAAGTAAAACATTTTTGTCTCTGTGCAGGTTAACTTCAAATGACAACAATAATTATCATATATAATAAAATATACAAAATTATATTATAAAATTATTTACATATCGATAAATATTTATATATTCATTTATATTAATTATATTACAAAATTACAAAGTCCATTGGACCTTACTGTGCATCCAGGGATGTCTAAAAGACTACGTTGGGATGCTGATACCAAATCAGATATTTAGTCTAGTCAAGAATAGAGCTGTATGGAGTAGAATTGTGGTCGACTGCTAAACAGACGAAAGTTGATGGGATGATGCCATAATGATGGATCCTCTAGATTCTGGCGCCGGTGCTCCATTCTGTTATAATTGAGAGGATAAAGTACAAAATATTCTTCTATACAAAATGGACAAGCGGCATCTGAAAATATGTATGAACGTCTGACGCTAACTAATCATAAACATGGCCATCTACTATTAAGACCATCAAAGGAGTAGATTATCAGTTGCACAGTATTTGAAATTGATTGTTATCTTAAATTCCACGCAAGGGAACATACATGGCTAAATAAAGAAATATCTACCTTAAAAGCTAGAAGCGGAGTCGAAAGAAGGAGAAGTTTCTTTACTACAAGTTACCATATGTAACCTCAAGCTCCTAATACATGTATTACTGCATGGGGAATGGCAATACCTTCAACACTATTTCGGAGATCATCTGGAGTTGCGAGTTGCGGACAGTCACGTCATACTCCAGTATACATGAGCTTTCTTGCCTTTATCACATTGTGTAGTCCATTTTCATAAGCTCTGTTCAAGCATTTAGAATACAAGTGAAAACTTTTTGCTTTTGAAGCCCTTCAAAATGCTTCCGCAGCATAGGAGAGGCTTCTTACAGTATATTTAAGCTCTGAAAGCAGGGTCAATCCCACATGTACTCGTATTTTCTTGTCTTAATCACATGCTCTAGTATACTTGCGGGGTCTTGTAAGCAGTCCTACTTCTTGCAATACCTGGCACTCTTCCAGAGTCCAACTCCTCACATTCTTCCACTCAAATGCGGGCCTTGCAGGTAAACAGCCCTTATGCGATAGTAGTTTTTCTTAAAATTCCTTAAACCTTAAACTTGTAAAAAGGTAAATAGGGCCTTTCCTCTTAATAATTTCCCTGTAATAAGGTCACCCTTCCTAACAGATTGGGCTTTTCTTATGTTGCTTTTTGGAAAGGAGACGACAGAGCTATGCTTAGTTTTAGTTTGGAAACTTGTACCTATAAGGGAGAATCCTTCTAAATTATTGTTTCATTATAATCAAGTCTTTCAGTTTCAGTTTTTCGGTAAAAAGTGTCACGTAAGAAAGGCGTCTAAAACAGCCTGTCCGTAAATAGCAATGTTTGGTGGAGATCTACAGTTTCAAACTTCGCACTCCTGTATGGCAGTGCAATTTGTAAAATTCATATATCGGCAGCATCTATCGCACTGCACTAATATCATACATTGATACATTCATGTTTACATTTCAACGTTCTATTTCTCAGCAGCTTGAGTTCAGCAGAGAACCGTTTGTATGCCTACATAGAGAGCTGCAGATCCAAGTGCCGTTTCTGTTTACACACAATAGCACGGGGCCAAATCCATTTGTACGCATACCCGTTTGGATCTAATCCCGTAAAAACAAGATCTAAGATGAGCCTTAGTTCGTGAGCCAAACGTATTTAGCTTTCTCATAAAATGTGGCGCTTGTGAAAGCAACCGTCTTTCTTAATCTTTCTCCATGAAGTGGTCTTTTCCCAGTTGCCTGTTTTATATTCTTATTCTACTTTGTTAAGTGAGGTACCTGTTGGTTTAAAGGAGTAGTGTTTAAAATGTACCATAAAATACCCTTTTACGGAAAGTCCCAAAACAGGGATGAATAGTAGATTAAGAAGATGCAAGTAAAATTTGCGCTGACTAATACTTTCTAATTACGTTTTTTTACGTTAAAACCTATAAAGTGGTTGCTGCTCTTGTCTCGTATAGCAGGCAATTAAACGTTTTGCTTCCTACGTATGAACGACTTTCAAGATCCTTCGTACTCCATTGCTTCGGTAATCTACGATCAGTCGACACAATTAAAACCATGTTCATAAATTCAGGTTTAGTTCTAGAAGGCTTCTCATACATACAGAGCAAAGTCATTGACTATGTTAAATACCGCAAATAGAAATCCTACATCGAGCCGCGTAGCCAATTTCTGCAATCTCAACCAAAAATGGTTGAATTCGGAGTTAACTTTCTTGCTCCATAGAGTTCCTTCAGCCAGACAACCCACAGAAACCATTGATTTGTTAACTATATTAAAAGTGAACGCTCCAAGATACTACGGGCCAAATTTTGATAATTGAAGGTAAATATCTGTGTCAATGCTTTGCAACTCGACAGCGCAAAACAACTTGTACCCTCAACCACAGCCTAGCAATATTTCAGTGGCAGTATGCTAACATGACCATGATGCCATTATGACACAAGTCATACAGTGTACTACTATGTTACTACGTACGTTCTAATCGCCGGTCGATCACTTCAGTAGCCTGCTTTGCAGATCTGCCAGCGAAGAAATTATCACCAAGAAGCACCATGACTTCGTTTGTATGAATAAGCGTTCCAGGTAGCAATGCTACTGAGCCAATTGGGATCTATAAAATTTAAATATAAGTTCAAACTAGCAACTGGATATACATATATTTGTAAAGCAACTGCAATAGAGAGGAGCTAACTTTAATGAACTGATTTCCTTTGGTTCAGGCATCACAACAGTTACTTGGTCAATAGCAAACTCGCCATGTTGATTGACATTTAGAAGGTACAACCTCGTATTCTGCTTAAGGATATTTTCACAATTGGTGCTTTGGAACGCACTATATAAGTTTGCATTGGTAATTGCAACAGTGCTGTACGTTGGCATACTTTTGGTATTATCCTTTCCAACAAAAGTGGTTAAAATCTTTTGGATATCAGAGCCATATTTTATTAGATATGAGCCTTTTTCTCTACAAAGGTCATAGGTCAACGCTTGCCAAACATGAACTTTTGACAAATTTTCTGTCATTTTCAACTTCTTCCTTAAAATTCAGTGTTTTTTGCACAGTTCACCTTTGATAGTAATTTCCTTGTGTATGCTACATAACAAAAAGGGATTAAAACATTATCTGGTCCTAAATTCCAAAAACCCCTACTTAAAAACCTTCATGATAAAAAGAGTTTTCTATAGTTCCAGTTTAAATGGATTTTTTACTGCACTACAAATTTTCAAGCAAAACTTTGAGCAAATCTGTCAGAAATTCAACGTCAAAACACCCATATTGTATGACATATGAAATCAAACTGAAACTCTGAAAAGTTTAAAGTCTCGAAAACATATGACCAGGAAATGAAAGACAAAAGTTTGCTAAGGTGGGCCCCAAAGTCGTTCCCTTGCAAGCAGAATAGAATACAAGAACCTAAAGCATTCTGATTAGCACGTAGGGGCTTAGTTAAAGTTGTCTTTCCATGGAAGAGAGGGGGGGGGGGCTTATCACGAGCAATCAATGTT
>JAAAKL020018979.1:0-10020 GCA_010016065.2 Carybdea cf. marsupialis auct. non (Linnaeus, 1758)
TTATACTTAGTGCGTTCGTTGGACGAATCAAATTCGGCGATCTAAATCGCGAATGTATTAGATGGTCTCCGTTTCCACGCTGACGATCTTAAGTGACAAACTAAAATTTAGGTCGTCTCATAATTAGATCGTCGGTTTAGATGTGTGTAACCGGCAATTTTTGTATAAACTCACACAAACGGCAGCTTATTCAGATCACATTGTCTAACCTAAATTTCCTCAAAGGAAGTAACGACGTCCACACTTAGGTGTAAAACGTTTTGAGCAAGCATACAGTCACTCCAAATTACGACATGGATTGGCCATAAATTGTTGAAAAATCATACGTCTGTACCATAATCTACCAGGTCGGGGCCATAAATTTTAGACTAACAAATTCGATTTTGACAGGTGCTCTTCAAGGCAACAATTCGTGGATTTCTCTCAATGTCATTAAATTTCAATTTAAGATATGAGCCTTGTACGCAAGTATTCTAGTACGCAAGTATTTAAGATCAAGTTACGGCTGATTGATTTGTAACGCAGTTCCCGTATCACTGAAACACAATTCACTCCTTCAGCATTTCCATCTTCCCTTTCCTCTTATTTTTCGAGTTGCTGTGGATTCATTTTATGAATCCGCGGAAAGACCTTGAAGAAGAACATACACCAATTGCATTTTGATGTTGTTCACAACACCCTTACTTCCCCTCCCCATGTTTTTGAATATGTTTTGTCGCCTTTCTGTTAAAACGTTAGCCACAAACATTCTAAATCAGCCTCCGCTTTACACTGAAAATTTGCACTATCAATAGTAAGGTGATTGTAAGATTCGAAAAAGATTTGAAAAAGATACAATTTTTGACCGAGTCTCATTAATTGTGGAATCGTTTATGCGTGGGATAAAAGAAAAAACTAAATTAAGAAAATGATGGTCACTGGGGAGAAAAGAAAACAAACGAGTTTGTCACGGACGAGGTAAAGAAAGCCATGCAGAAAGAGCCAGAAACAATAATAGAAACGATAAAGAAAAGAAAGCTCAAATTTTATGGATATTACATCCGGGCAGGTCAAACCACGAAGGTACTAATGCAAGGCATGGTTAAGGGTACATAGCCGAGGGGAAGGCCTCAAAGAATCTAGTTTGACGATATCCAACAATGGAGCGGTCTTGGATTGCGGGAAACATCAGAGAAAGCAGGATCACGTATGTAATTGAGGACACGTGTCAAGTCATGAGTGCACCAACGGTCTATCTCTTTTCCTTGATATTTTTTCAAATTCTTATAAGTAAATAATTTATTTAAGATATCAATACCAGCGGCATTTGTCGGAGCGCAAGCACAAAAGTAATTATTACAATTTTACCTTTGCGAATTGTACACGTCTACCGGGGGAAGTCGATTGAAAGCGAGCCTATTTAACAGTATATTTTCGGGATTTGACAACCCCCTGTCCTTTTAAAGCCTCGCTTTACCATTGACTCCAACTCATTTTACGACCTAAATAATTACATCCCACCTCCACGGAAAGGAAATGCCACTGACAAGGTCAGAAAGCAAAGGTTAAAGTAACAGTTCTATTTGCTGCATGACGTAATTCCAGGATTGGGTAACACTGACAAAAATACTGCCACCCCTATTGACAGATTCTTGAAACAGCAACCGGATCTGCAGCTGTCTACAGCCTTACTCTTCTTATTATACTACAACGTTAAGATACTTTGCTGAAAGTCTACTGCACTGGAGCTTGTCCTGTTTAAAAACAACCCTGCTGTCTTCTCCTTCAGGCTGGTTCTTTTCTTCAAGTGTTCTATGGTACACAGACGTCATTGCTATCATTAAACCCTCTTCCTCCACTTGTCCCTTGATCAGTAAAACAGCTTGGTATGGTTGTTCTCGGTGTCCCTTGCCTTGACTTGATGTGTTTAGATTTCTTGACGCCTCTCCTGTCTGATCCTTCCCTACTCAAATCCATAATGAATCCTTACAACTAACATGGAACTGCGCACGGACACCGGCAGATACCTTCGCTGTCCGCATAAGATCACATGACTAAATTGGCTAAGCTGAGGTTGGATCTCCTGCTTAGATATTGTTGTTGACGTACGCTTGAAGGATTCCATGGGCGTAGAACTGGCAGAAAGTGGACTTGAGCTTGCAGCCCATACGTCTTCAAACTTCTCGTACGGTCTTGTCGTTTGCTTAGACATCCCGTCAATCTAATGCATGATTCCTGTATAATGAAGACTGTCCTTCCTTATGCCGGTTGTTCAGATATGGCCGATGCTACCATCAGAGTATCCATAGCACCCAAAAGCTGAAAAGCATCGCGTTGGAAGGCCAATTCCTTTGCGAGGATATTTTTTATTTCGGTAAGAAGTCGACTAACAGGAGCAGATTCTCCAATGCGTTTGAAATAAATTTCTAGGAAGCGAAGGGAACGAAAAGGTATCGAAAGTAGCGCTTTGAAATTACACCAAAAAGAACTAGTTCGAAATTCTAGTATGACACCCTTCTGCAAGAACAAGCCAGTTGACTTGCTTTTGTTCATAAACCCCTTGCGTTTTGACCTGGAATAAACCCTGTCTACTTGACAAAGACTTATGTACAAGATACAAGATATTTGCAGCGATATCACTATAAAGTTATCAAAATTGTTCAAATATACAAACAAAATTCGCGGCAAATGAGAGCAAGAATTACAGTCTTTTGGGCAGAGAAAGAGAGTAAATCAAAGGTAAACAAGAAAACCCAGGGGGCAACGGGAACATAAGGGAAAAAACTGCGATTGCATTCAAGTATAGTCATACTTCGTATTGGCCCAGCAGGAGCACTAACGATCCACCTCCACAACTAGCTGAAAATGTCGGCGCAGTAGGAGTGTGAGCATAATTCACAGATATTAGAAAAACGGGGGGGAAACGTTAACTGCATCACTTATCATTCCCTTACGTTGCATTACGTCACATTACGCTTCGATCGTCACGTTCAGAAGCAACCGATTCCCTACAGTAAACGACATTGTTATATAAGCAGTAATGGGTACATACTTAGTATTTGGAAAGTTACTCCTTCCAGAGGTCCTGTAAACCTTGGATCACAAATGTATCTGTAAGATAAAATAAACATACTTTCGTGCTTAGTAAATATTCTTTCGAGAAACACGCTATTTATATGGTAGTTACCAGACCTATACTTTCCCCAAGTGTTTCTTGCAAAATCAATGATTTCGACCTGTGATTGTTTACAAATGTCATAGGGAATCTTTTTGCACACATAATCCAAAACAAATCTGGGAGAAGTGGATATCGTGTCTGTAGTGAAGTAGCCTGGAACCTACTTTCTTCCTGGTCATTCATTACCTTCTATAAAGCATGTTGTCACGTTGTTCTCGTTAGTTGTGTGTAAAGTATGATTGAATAGACGTATAGAGATATTACTTGTGCATTCTCACTTCGTCTACGAACCCCACAGTGTCATATAACTGCTCAACCCAGGGGCGTATCCCGAATTTTCCAAAGGGTGGTACAATAATAAATGAATTGAATGGCCTACTACGATGATCAATAAGGTATATTCAAATTAAAGAAGATAAATTATTAAATAAAGAATTAAAATAATATATTTTCAAAGGTGACATTCCCTCGTGTGTCACCCTTGGATACGCCTTTGGCTCAACCTACTATGATTTTTTATTTTCTTAAAAACGTTTGTAACTCCAAACTGGAAATATGCTTTTTAAGCTCTGGACGTTGTTGTTCTGGAGTGGTTTCTTTCCAGTTCTGCTATGTGCTACCAGCACTGTGAACAAAAGACGCATAATTCTTCTCCGCTGCAGACAGCATACTGCAATGTGAATTGCATATGAAATTGATGCTTTACAATTTCTCATTTAACCCAGTTCCTATGAAAATCGACAAAACTAATCTACGAGCACTTGCCTTTACACAACTAATTTACGAAAAAATATTTTCAGTAAAAAAATGTTTTCGCAGTTTCATGCAGTTTTATTATTTTGTACCACCAACAAACTTTTTGAATAACTAATTTACACAAGAACAAAAGATTAGCTAAATGAATGGGCTTCGTGCGAATGACGTATGGAATTCTTGTACGCTTAACACAAGAAAGAACGGATTAACACAAGAAATAATGGATTAACACAAGAAGTAATGGCTTCACAACAAAAAATGGCTTCATACAAGAAATAATGGATTAATACAAGAAATAATGGATTGACACAAGAAATAATGGATTAACACAAGAAATAATGGATTAACACAAGAAATAATGGATTAACACAAGAAATAATGGATTCATACAAGAAATAATGGATTAACACAAGAAGTAATGGCTTGGTGAGGGGTGTGGGATTTTGTAACATTACAGATTAATTGAATCTAGATTAACATTTGACCGACTAGTCGGGTGATCTCTAACACCTACCATCCCCCCCCCCCCAGCCCCCCTCCATCTCCGATGTACTCAACTCCCGCAATGAAAAATAGAATCAAGCATCTTCACATCATGATCAATACTAAAGTATTCTTTAACTTAAATATTTACCTCTTGATGAAGCGTAGAATAGCACAAAGTCCCTTGGCGTCCTTGTTTTTCAATGCATGTTTCAAGCGGCCTCGTTGTGACAGTTCCCTTATAACGCTCATCACGTACTCCGGCTTATTTTTATACCGAGTAACTGCCACATCAATTGCTTTGCCATGTTCAAAACGGAGAAGACAGTTATCAACTTTGGTCCTCCAAACTGTAGTCCTCTTACGAACAACGAAATCATGCTGAGAGAACGACAAAGGAAAATCAGGTTAGGGTGTATATCAGTCACCACAAATCGAACGTACACTAAGAAATACGGCCCTTCCTTGTGGACCAAGTGCTTAATTTCAACTGTGTTACTTCCAGTTAGTGCCTCCCTCTAATTAAAAAAATCCCATTTTAAAGTCTTTTATTATGCGTCTTGTCTCCTCTACGCCTTCCACATATCAAGGGGGCAAGATGTGTTCTATTCACGAGTCACCATTGGATGGTAAAGTCATGTGGTGCAAAGCAGTTTGTCTCCGAAATTGCCAAGAGCAGACTGTAAATGCCCACACGTCGAGGGTTGGGAGCTGATGTGGCGACTAGAGAAACATGGTTACCTAGCTGAGGGGTTTGACAACACCACAACTGCCACAGGGCTCAGTCCTGGTTGCGACATACCGTGGATTATTATAACATCATGTCAAATCTGTCTACATTCATGGTCCAAATACATTTTTCACATTACATTTAGAAACCAGAGTACCAGTTATGTAAAACACTGAATATTCTTGCAGACTGTCTTGTTTTTGTTCTCTTTTTACCTAACGCGGCTCTCTACCTAGCACCGTACTTTTTTTCAAAAAGTTTCAATGTAAAATGGTACGTATATTCAAAGTTATTCGCACACTAAACCTTACAGTATTAGGACTACCTTTCCGTAATTCCGAATCAATAAGCACTTGTACATGTGGCGGGTAAGCGATTCTCACATGTGGAAACCTTCAAGAGCTGGGGGCACATTCGTTCTCATATCTACACATAATATGCTAACGTAAGTTATTGGTGGCATTTTCCTCTACAATATCACAATACTATAGTTGGCCTTCTACCATTAGCCATCCATGCCTAACCGACGACGATAATACAAGAGTCTTTTCCTCTACAACATCACCATACTATAGTTGGCCTTCTACCATTAGCCACCCATCCCTAACCGAGGACGCCAATACAAGACTCTTTTCCTCTACAACATCACAATACTATAGTTGGCCTTCTACCATTAGCCATCCCTGCCTAACCGATGACGCCAATACAAGAGTCTCTTCCTCTACAACATCACAATACTATAGTTGGCCTTCTACCATTAGCCATCCCTGCCTAACCAAGGACGCCAATACAAGAGTCTTTTCCTCTACAACATCACAATACTATAGTTGGCCTTCTACCATTAGCCATCCCTGCCTAACCAGGGACGCCAATACAAGAGTCTTTTTCTCTACAACATCACAATACTATAGTTGGCCTTCTACCATTAGCCATCCATGCCTAACCAAGGACGCCAATACAAGAGTCTTTTCCTCTACAACATCACTATACTATAGTTGGCCTTGTACCATGAGCCATCCCAGCCTAACCAAGGACACCAATACAAGAGTCCCCATCAACACCAAACAATTTTATTATGGTCTTACAATTACTTTTAAATTGATTACTTCAATAGCCTGTCGCGAAAATATACCATTCCGTATTCATTCATACACAGACGGCCAATTTTATACTTAGGGTAAGCAATTCCCAGCCGAAGGACTCTTAGAGAACTCTCGTATCATCCCTATCATTCCCTACTCAATCAATTTCTCTCGAGCTTTTCCGTATTTTATAATTTTATATTTACTTTTCGCGTACTGCATGCCATCAGAAAATCATACAAATCACGTTGCCTGGTCATAGTAGTAACGCTGTCACTTACCACTTATCATCCTTCACGTGTCATGTCACACCTGCAGCCATAAATGTCATGTCATTTCCTACAATGTTTGTTATTTAACATCCTAATTTCTCTAATATTTGGTTACATTTATCTACGCTACAGTAAGCCAGATATGTTTGATTCCGCAACGCCCGGCATTCTGCTATATAAAAATACGGGTTGCTTTGCATTTAGCTTCTCTACCTACGTTGGTAGATTCAAAATATCAAGCCACGTGCACGAGTTGAGGAGCTCTTTAGATTAAACAAAATTTTCACCGTTATATTAAATGACAAACATCCTCCCACCTGCCACTTCTTTGACATCAATGCCCTTTTCACATGTACCACTAAACGCGCATTGCGTCCTCAAGACGCTGTTAAATTCCTTTTCACATTGGACGACGCAATTCCGTTTTACCGCGGAGGAATGGACATAGTGGGAAAAACTGCGTCTTCAGAAAAACGCTGGAAATTCCAAGATGGCGTGCAGCAAAATAGAATTAACAACCATCGATTATTCATCCATTTGTAAACATATGAACAGGCTAGAAATAACAGTGACCATGATTTTTGATCAGGGACTTGAATTCGTGTTAACCGCCGCAACAACAAAAATGAACAGCAATCTTCCCATTGCATTTGTCAGTGCTGTCAACCAATTGGTTAACTGTGATCTGCTTGTTTGGTAAACCTCTCACTTTCTTTATTTCAGGCTCGCAGATATCGGCATTGAGGTGGATAAAGATGGCGTGAAGAACAAAATAGACAACTTGATCTGGAAATACAAGACTGAATTGACAAAGAGAGGAAGTTCACAAGAAATCTATTGTAAAGGACGTATTGCCTCCATGACAACAGTACTGCCAACCTTAGGAAAAGCGGTTGAAAATACGTAATACTTGTAAATGAGACTGTTTGACGCAGTGCATGTGAACGCCCACACGCTCTGCGTCCTACAGAGTCCGGCGGAATGCGCGGTATTTTCTCGTACATGTGAAAAGGGTAAAAGTAGGTAAATTTAACAATTTTATTCATTGTTTTGATAAGTACTGTCTAAGGCATTCAAACAATTGGACGTTTCGTGTGATGAATGCCGCATGTCATACGTACGGTCTGTCCAGGTCGCTGGAAGACTTCTTAACAGCACGGAAAAAGAAAGGAATCAGAAATGGGCGCATATTTGCGATTTACCTTTGATGGTTTCGGCTTTGGTTTCTCCCTTTGAAAATACCTTCTGCCACGTAATGAAGCGAAAGACTCGCTTGCTTCCGTTTCCAAGTCAGTGTCAACTTTTCGTTCTCTAATTGACAGCAAACCATCGGCCATACCGGCGACAAGGTGTTTCTCATCGGGCTGCAATAAACGATAAATTATCACATTGCGTCACAGTGCATGTTGTAATATTGTTATATAAATATTGTTGTATTCACCGATCACTAAACACATTTAGTGTCTGTTATATAAGAGAGTCAAAATAACAATTATGTGTAAAAATTATCTATGCAACTCGCACGTGCATTCGCTCGCTCTAGATATCATATTCAGGACTCCCAGTATAATCCACAATTAAAATCATCAGAGTTCTCCATGCTAGTCATCCTTAAATTCCTGAGATTGTTGGTTATATAGCTAAAACTTATTGGTATATTTCATTTAACAGAACGCTTCCTAACACTTGTCCTTTGTGGTGTTCACAATCCTGTGAGAATTCCAACTGCTCCCACCTAGGAATTAATTTCGCTGCAAGTTCATAGTTTCGCAGGTCTACTTATTACATAGAAAGGAGGTTCCTACCTAGCATCGGAAAATGTTCACATAAACCTCTCCGCATTAGTAATCCTATGGAATAAATATCATATACCTCAGATGGTAGATGGTGACCATGCCGTGAGTCGTAGTCATTTTCTAAGCTACGTTTCGAGAAATGCTTTTCCAATCTTCAGGCTAATGGAAAATAATATCTGATGTTCTTCATCGACTACGACCACCTTATGCAAGACACTACCAAAGCCTCAGGACCCTGTCCCTTCAGAAGAAACCAGCAACATCGTATACAAACAAAATTGCTAAGGCTGTCCAGCAACATACATTGGTGAATCTAAACGTTCTTTAGTTCAAAGACATAAAGAACATAAGCAAGCAGTTGAAAAGGGGGAGATAAAAAGCCACGAGACCGCGGAACATTGTTGCAAACATGATCACATTTTCGACCGAGGAAATAGCGAGATACTGGACAGAGAGATCAACACAACAACCAGCAAGACCAAGGAAACCATTCATTCCCTATACCACATCAACCATATCAACAACATATCTTACAATCTACCACACATATGGTTCGCAGCAATATCGAAGAAAACACAACAGGCACAAAATAAGCGTGGCGCCACCTCTACAACAGGTCCTAAATCTTAACACATTTTGCGACTAGTCCATTAGCCTTTAAGTATCTCTCAAAACGTAGTTCAGAAAAAGACTACAGCTCGCATCATGATTGATCCATGACATCAACTGTGTCGAAGATACTTAGCATCTTTAAAAAATCATATATCTTAGGGGTAGAGATCAATCCACTTAATTTCATTATGTAATAAAGTGCAGATCAATTATGATACATGTTGATATAACAAAATACGATACTTGCGGTGGTGATATCCTGATACATTTATTATACACTTTATACAGTGTAATAATCAGCCATAAGAATATGCTCGTGCTGAGGTTTTGACAGGAAGCTGCTTCAGTTGCAGTCCAGTATCTTTCTTCTCTTTTCTTTCTTTCTGGTGGGTATCCTACTCTCCCCTGATTACTCTTCCTTTATCCAAATTTACGTTTCTTAGTCATTGCAAGGTGTTCTTTTTTTCTCTCCTTAGCAGACGTGGTCTGTTTGATGAAACTTTTCATGTTTATCACATAAACTGTATAACATGTGACACTTAAATCTAATGTCAATCGCCATCTTCATGGAATTTTTTTGTCAGTAATAACATCTATTTTTCTGTTTACTTTTTATTTCTACTTCTTTCAAAGTAACTCGATACCTTGAAGTGGCAACTCTGCCTTGTATTGAGCGAGGGATTTCGAGAAAAAATAATAAAAAATACTGTGGTAGGTTGCAAATACAGAACACCTTACAAGAAACTCTTGCTTGAAAGAACTCTGCAAAAGTCGTAAGAAAAAATGGGTGCAGTGTGGAACGAGCAACAACATCGGCAGAACGTATTTTCTGTCCTTATCTCCAGTCTAACTTTCCTCTGCAAAGAATCATTCAAACAAACTCACCGAGAAACCAAGTGACAGAATCGGGGATGGACATGTTAGACTTCCTACTACTGAATAATCATTGACGTCGTAAATCTTTACATCCCTGGCGAAACGAGAAGACGAATAGGTAACTTAGCTAACTACTGAATAATCATTGACGTCGTAAATCTTTACATCCCTGGCGAAATGAGAAGATGAATAGGTAACTTAGCTAACTACTGAATAATCATTGACGTCGTAAATCTTTACATCCCTGGCGAAACGA
>JAAAKL020018980.1:0-10020 GCA_010016065.2 Carybdea cf. marsupialis auct. non (Linnaeus, 1758)
AGGAAATCGAAGCTAGACAAAGAAAAAGTGCTACAACAGTCATTACAGTGCAAACGAATACTCGAACATAAGGGAAAAAACTGTCAATGGTGCATATTCTGGCAAACAGCGTCCCCCCAGGAAGGAATAATAGTAGCCCTTTTTTACAGCCTCGTATTTCTTCCTTGATCTTTCCGTATTTCTTCCCCCTTCTTAAATTAGAAAACCGTTATTTCAGAGCCCTAAATTAAATTTTATGACTCTTATCTTAAACTATACCGTTTGGTGCAAAAACCGCAATTAAGTAAAGCATCACTGGTGCTCAGATGTCACCATGATGAAATATCTGGTTTAAAGGATTGCTTGTATTAGGCTCATCTTTCAAACACCAAGGCATGAGATGTTAAGGTTTTGCAATATTAACAAGCAAAAGGTTTCTATGTAAAACCAAGGCTGTATGTAACCTCTGTATTATATCAAATTGGAATTACAATCATTAAAATGGTTTATAAAAGACAAGCTTTGTCTCATTAAATTCTCTCGTCTGTCAAGTTATCCAAATTCCCTCATTTTCTATTTCAAAACTGTTCACTTATTGTAACTTTTAGTCTTATTCAGATGAGAATGTATAGTTGATGACTCTCCTATCTCCTTGTACTCATTAATTTGTGTGCAAAAATGGCCATATCTCTCAAAACATTCCTTGTAGATAGCTTACTTAAACTGTGGAAATCTATTATTCATTTAAACTGAATTGCAGGGGGTCATTCTTCTTTAACTCTTAGTAAGTATAACAAAAGCCCTGATTAGTTAGTTAGTTATTCTTACCAGTCAGTTGCATAATAATCAAGACCTCACAATTGTTAATCAATGCTTCTGACCCCCCTCCCTCCCTAAAAAATATACACAAATAACAAGACAACAGAATTTGACGATGTACAAACTTACAGGAATTTATACAAGAAAATACTAGGACACTGATATACAACATCCTAGATACATGGTCAATCTTTGATTTAAACCCTATCCACACTAGGTTATTTTGAGAATCCCAGGAGTGGTGGTGGCTGGGGGGGGGGGGGCTAATAGGCCTGTGGCTTTTTCAATGCTAATATTGCTGGCAACATTGGCTTTTAAGGCATTTAACGTTTCAAGTAGGCTGATGAACCTTGTAGCTACAGAAAAGTAATGATATTTTTGAAACTGGTAGTTATAAAATCACATAACAGCCACAAGTTGCCTGCAGATTATTCAAAAGTCTGCCGTTACAATAGTGTATTTAGCAAAAAGTAAATTAAGCTTAGCTTTTTTCAGTTCAAAAGATAACAAATGTATACTTAAGTGAAAGGTGCTATTTTGCATGAAGTTAACATTTGTGCCTAAAAAAAAGTTATATTCTTAGTGTATTTATCTGAAAACATTTCATAAATGTTAGGAATATAATTCTCACTTACCAATAGTCCACTTTTATATGTTAGCCACTGAAGAAAAGGACTGTTGATGGGATGAAGGTAATACCAATATATTGTGTGTAAATTGGTACTTCATCCATCTCAATGGTATAAATTTGAACCATTCTTCTAAGTTTTGCTCCTGTTTTAATAAGCTGTGAAACAAAAACAACAGATGTGTCATGGAGGGATGTTTCTAAAACAATGTTGCTGAGTTAAATAAATCAAAGAATACCTTTAATGTAATCCAAAATGCAAAATAATTATTTGTTACTTAGTGGCTCAGTTGTTGGCCTTCAATTCAACAGAGTTAGGGTTCAATCCCTACAAGGACCACCAATGGCATTTACTATTAGAGTGCTTCATGCTCCAATAAAATGTCCTACAGACATCAGCAGAAAAGAAACCCCTTTTGGGAAAAGAAGGGAAAAGCTATATGCTCATCACATTATTTAATCTTAGAATTGATTACAATTATATCATCCAGTACATAAATGAAGAATAAGAAACAAAGGCCATTGATACTTTATTAAATTGGTATATAAGATGAATGTTGACCTATCAGTTATGACCTATTATTCGACTTTACAATTTTGCTTATTAACTAAACCTATATAGATTACACCTACACCTATTGATGACAACCTCTACATCATGTGACAGTAGATGACAACCAACTGGAGGTGGTAGACACTTTCTGCTACCTGGATGGCACCATATGTACTACTGGTGGGTACACTACCAGTATTACAACCAGTTGTAGAACTCCAACAAACTGATCATTCTCACAAACAAGACACTCCCCTCCCTCAAACCTAAGGTAGAACATACTCTGCTTTCGTATGGAATGTCATGCTGTCTTGCTAACAAAGTGGTCTTTAAAACTTGGAATCATACTCTATGTTTATTATGACCCATGGGGTTTTGAGTTCCCTGGGTAGCATCTCAATAAAGTTGTCTAGATGATCTTCAGCCAAATAGCTGTGCATCTGTAAATGGTGAATAAAATGAAGTGGGGCCTTCCTTCTTGGAGGAGTAATACTTGGAGTTTCTGCAGGGAGATAAGGTACACTTAAACAACTTGAAAAACTTCATCAGGTGATGAAGATGTCCCCTTACTCTCCTCCATCTGCACATGTGATATCACTTTCGAGGGATGGTTTATGAATTCCCAAATCACACCTATGCTTCCTGGAGAAAACACTACTAAAATCATATGTATACAGGAGTAACATTGGTATTGTAAGACTTCTTACCAATTGTCTAATATGATGACTGTAGGTGACTTCATTGGAGTGGTGATGACACTGACAAGACCTTAAAAGAATTTCAGAAAATTCACATCAAACAAAGCATCAGTGGTTTTTACAGCATTTACATTGTAAACACTAGTTAGAAACACACATATATACAGTCTTGTATAGACATATAGCAAAACAGTGGTTTGGAGCTCCAGCCTTCAACACAACTCAGTAGTGATGCACGAACAGACATGATAAATTGCTGCTTACAAGAACATTTGGTTTCACATAATTCCTGCACAACAATCTTCGACCATATCACAACTTTCAATATAAGGAACTGAGGAATAGTGCTGCTTTTAATTTTGACATTAACAAATGTAACTTATAATAAGTTGATAATGTGTTGTAATGAGGGAGGAGTGTTATGCTTACGACGGTCAATTTGCGTACCGGTACCTTGGCAATACTGTCACACAACCAAAAATGTACTTCAAAATGTGTACTTCTATCTCTAATATAGCATTACGTAGTAAATGCCTGAAATCCATACATTACAACTACTCAGGTACTTGCAATATTAAGATAGATCTAGAAAGCCTTGTCAATTTTAACCTCAACGCTCACTTTAGTCGATATCGGTCTGTGCACTTGGGAACGAGACCGGACCCTTTAACAATGAAAATGATCTATTACGTTCACAGGTTGGCAACTTTAGTCACAATTACATGTAAAATTACGGATCTAGATTCCCTTGCGGTATGTACTCTTGCGCTTTTTTCTGAAATCAGTAGGGGTGAAATTACGGTACTACAAGTATAGGCCTACTCTGGCTGCATAGGCTACTAGTGCAGCCCAACAAAATTTTCCTCTAAGCCTCCATTGGAAGTTTTCATTGCCACTTTTGGACTAGCTTGGGTTAAGATCGAGGCATTGGAAAAGCATACGATAAGTCGAGATAGTTAAGTTGTTTTCGATTGTCCATTTAAACGCGCACTGACATATACTTACCGTACTTGCGAGCCTTGACATACACTGATATAACGAAGGCCTTTTGTGTCTGCAGACACTGAACAATGAACCGTGCTTTTCGTTGAATCTATTTTGACCGGTATTGACGAGTTGCTCCATTTACATCAAAGTGGGTATATTATAACTACTTCACTTCGCCAGGTTCTCTAAGATCAGAGATCATGACCGTGTCTTTCCCAATGGTCTTGCCTGATTTCCAACTATTACTAACAGATCTAGGAATTTAAGTCTCTTTCATTGCTCTTGAAGGGCAGGGGTTGCAATAATCTAAAGGTGGGAGGGAGCACGTGCCCCCGCTTTCTCCAAAATGGTGTCACATAAGAATCCACCCGATAGGTTTTGTAGCCTATATTTAGAGAATGACACCCTTCCGAGAATCTTTTCCACGGTCTTGTAGCTTCAAAAATCGCAGGGATCAAAAATATCTTGGAATTAGCGTAGCTGAATTTGAATATATTAACTTTACAAAATCCATTATCAGGTAGAGAGACAATACCTTAACGAGTGTTAAAATCTCGTAAGATGTGGAAAAGTAGAGAAGAGACGTTTGACATGTAGAAGGTGGATAAATTATACCGACCATTACACTGTTTTAAATGATGCAAACAAATGTGTAAAGATCAAATTTGTACTAGGCTGATGACTTGCAAACAAATCAGAAACTATTAGGAGCAAGAATCCTCTTACCCCAACAATTTACAAAAACCTTCTCGGTTTCGTTTCCGATATTGCATATCCATAGTGGTGATTTGCAACAGGCCTACAATCTTTTTTGAAAAAGTTGCATGTTAATGTTGATAGTTTCGTCACATTCCTCGACATTAGGCTTTGAAGGCGATACCGAAGTCTGTTCTATGACCATAAACTAGGTGTATCGTGCATGTATCATAATAATCCAAACCTATGGTTTGAATCAATCATCAGATTGTGGTATGAAGAAACTTTAAGTCTTTAAGTCCTATTTGTAGAGTTTCGAAGGTTATAGAGTACAGGAGTTGTTTCCAAGTACGTTCGTATCATTTCTGAACAATGGTATTTCATGCAGTTTTATTGTTTTGTACCACCAACAAACCATTTCTGAACAATGGTATTTCATGCAGTTTTATTGTTTTGTACCACCAACGAACCATTTCTGAACAATGGTACAGCATTCAGACAGATATCCTCCTAACAGGTTCACTTACATTCACAGAGAATTGTTACACAAGATTCATTGATCAGGACGATCAATAAAGGAGACGATTATATTCTCTAAATATCAGTATATTCCATAAATCCATCAAATAATTTAGAAACGAGTTGAAACAAAAAAAGTGACTTATAGCATCAGCTTTGTATTAAAATAGGAGTGAAGAAATGCTATGTATCACAGAAAATGGAAGTTGATATTTTTCTAATTCGAGGTTTTGAGAAAGTTTTAAAGATTGAAATGGGATAAAAGTAAATTTTGACACAGAGGGTGTGGAAATAGTTCGTCATTCCCTCCCTATTGAAAAGAGTTAACGGTTATACAATGGGCAACTCCAGTGTTTCCCAAACTCTTTTAACACAACAGTTTCTGTCAAGTTTTCACTCAAGTCACCAACAAGGAATTGATGTTACAAAAATAAAGAAGAGGCAGGAAGAAATATTTGTATCCAGAGAGACGCAATGAAACTTCAAGAAGTTGAATAGGCTATGGAAGATCAGGACTAAAGCTGTAAAGAGGTTGGGTACATGGCAACTTCACATTATCACAGCGTTCGTTTTTCCTTTTGTTTTGCTATGGAAGTGAACTACAGACATGTACGATTTTTGTTTGACATGATGTGCCTTCAATCTATCCTTTACCATTTTCTCTTAGGCTTTGGCATAGATTTACCATATCTGATTTAATGTATTGCAATTCACAAGTCCCTATCCCCTTTTCATACTTAAGATTTGGCCTGTGTAAAAGAGATTCGTATGACTTAGGGAACGCATCCTCAAGAAACATCCTAAATCTGAAAGAATTTACTAAGCTGGCATTTAGCTTATGTAGTACAGAACTATGAACTTCAGTCGTTCGGTTTCTTCCGGCTATGACTTTGCATTCTGTTCCTCAAGGCATTCAAGTTTGCAACCGCTGCCCCCAACCCCTCCTCCCATTATGAAAGTGGAAGGAAAGATAGAAAGGGACGTGTTCCACAATCTCATACCTGTGTTGGAGTGTCGCTGTTGTGTTCTTACATCTCCTAGAAAGACGTTTACACTTCTATGTAGCACGCCATACTGTCCATGCACATATGACACACTTTCGTATTATTTCACGGAGTGGTTCTGGTACTGATCTTTTCTTAACTGAATACTAGTAGATTACTGAAATATATAGTTATGTACAATGTAGGAATTTGATTATTGCAACTATTGACATAAATATTAAATTTAAGAAATTTCTCATTACACAAGCATTATGATTAACCAAGTTTCGCATCTGTGACGTCAAAACGTAAAAATAAACATTGCATTGCAAGATGGTGATGACATGACAAACACTCTTTAAATGAAGCTTGTACCCCCAATGTATCTCAGTTATCGACGGTCATTCAATACATACCTCGACATATACCAATTCATTACGAAGAGAGTGTTCTGAAGTTATCTTTTGCATAGGAAAAGTATGCATTTCCCAGGACCACGTTCATACTATATTTACAGAAATTGTTTCCAAATATATCAACTGGTGGAATATGTTTGAAGTAAACGTCACTTTTGATCTGCCAAACGTAATCCAGAGTTGAAATGTGAAATGCAAATTGTTCATAGTCCATCATTATAAAGGGTAGTCTCAGTTTCTCTCTACATATTTACTTGTCTGTCGAACAGAAATATTCCAGACCACAGCTTGGAAGAAACTAAGAGAAATTGAATATGTACAACCATGAAGTTGGTAGGAATCAATAAGATCCTGAACAAGAAATAAAACCAATTGCTGCCTTTCTTGCGTAAAAGTATGAATTCGGCTGCTTGGTTTACGTAATCGGAAGTGACAGAGAAGGAACATTAAGTTTTAAAAACCATCAAGGAAGATATTGTTGTCCACTTTCTTTTCTTGCAAATACTGAATCCCCGTTGCAGATAATTTTCTAGGTTGCTGCGATGAGACCGATTCAGGCCATATCCTTCCGCGAAGTTCACACACACGCATTTCATTTGGAATGTGGAAATTTGTGACAATTTTAGATCGTTTAGCCATAAGCTTACAGCCGAAATGAACAAACAGGAAAAAAACACGTAATAAATAAAACTTCGACGTCCTGAATTCGAAGCTGTCGGCTTGAAAATATGTGAGTTTAGTAATTCCATGTTAGGAATGTGTCTCGCTGTGACTGGCCATTCGTGAACAATAAGATTTGAAGAATTAGCCAGGGGTTTGCAGGGGCACTGCGAGCTCGCCTAGGCAGACTGCTCTCCGTGTATAGTCTCTCCGTGGTTGTTGTTACTCCGTTGCAATTTTAAAATAAATTAAAAATTTTGTTTGTAGCACAGCTGTGAATTTCCGTGACATTGCTGTGACTTGCTCCAGTTGCTGCGATGGTCATCACAGATCGCTGACTTTCTGCGACGGGGTACTGAATAAACTCCAGTCAATATCAAACATAAGTAGATAGATATGTGACTAAGTAATAATTGAAAGAAAAAGAGGGAGATGCTGCATAGTATTTTATTTAAAGAGCCTAGAAAGTGCCAGTATCGCCGTGACTTTCTTTCCTTTATTAAGAAATTCTGTTGTAAATAGTTTCTAACTAATTAAGTGATCATTCAGAACTGAAATCGCCGTTCCATGCCAACCCCACCCTCCCATGCCTCAGGACATTGACGAGGCTTAGGACTAAGAGGCCTATCAAGTTGCTATTTGACTTCCGCTTTAAATATGGTTTGTTCCAGGGGGTGGCCTTCGATCGATTCTGCCAACTTTTGAGCGCGTGACGTGATTCAAAGCCTTTTCGGTGATGTAAACAAACGGACCTCGGCAAATTTGGAAACTTTTTTGCTCGCAAGTGAGTTATTCCTTGTAGCAGCATCGATGGAATGTGTGATCTGGATGGTCAAGGTGGCCATTTTTTACCAAGTTCTCTGATTACGGAGAGGGTAAGTGTATCATTACTCTTAAATGTTATCTGTTTATAATTATCTGGTGTATATGAGAGCTGACTAACAGAGTTGACTCACATATTCTAGTGATTATTGACGTGGGTTGACATTCTTCTGACGATTGTGAAACCAAGATGGTTACGGTCAAAGACATGGTAGAAGTGACTTAAGGTTTTGAATTATTGTAGTCCCTCAAACAGGGTACTTGAGGTACCCTTTGTACTACCTAGGGTTAGTCCCGGGGGTGCTGGGGCTACCTTATCTTCTACAATTTTACCCGCTCTTTATCGGGCTTGCAGCAAGTGGAGCTAAAGACCGCGAGTGTAGCAACTTTTGCTCGCTTTCTGAAGTCCTGATTTGGGGGCCATATTTTATTTTCAATGGCACATCACATGGCACGTGACCTATCATCTAGCTTCAAAAGTCTTTGGTTTTATCTTAAGGGGGCGTGTCATATCATTACGAGATTGTTGTTCACTTGCTTGATGATCACAGAGCTGCTAGTTTTGTACCATACCTAGGTAATGACAGTTTGCTTCCAAAATGGCTCTTTTATACCTTCAAATAGCACTTCTGTTGATGCATATACAAATACACGCATCGGGAGGAGTGAAAATAACGATTGTGCACATGTTTGGTGGTAGCCACTTCCTAACTACAAAGGCAGTTGCTGAGGAACTGACAAGGAGGGGACACGAGGTAGGACTTGTGAATGAAACTATATTCTTGTAGGTCTATCCTATGATCTCCTGCGATACTTTTTCATTGTCCAAAGCGATGTAATAAAGTAGCATGCTCAGATGGAATCAAGAACTGGGTTGGCGTAGCTTAGACCAAGTTGTAAATGACTCAAATAGTTCTCAAAGGGTTTACTGAGAATTCCCTTTTTATTCTCAATTATTCCCAATGATTCTTAATGATGCCCAACAATTCTAAAATTTTCTATGATCCTCTTAATTCCCAATGATTCTCTTAATTCCCAATGATTCTCTTAATTCCTAATGATTCTCTTAATTCCCAATGATTCTCTTAATTCCCAATGATTCTCCATAACTCCTAATAATGCTCAGTAATTCTCAAAAATCCCTGATAATTCTTGATATTAGTGGTTTCATTTCAGCTCTACGTAGGTAAGATTTGTTGTTTTTTTAGTGTAATAAAGTTGACATTAACATAATTACAACCATAATGATTATTATGTGTTTTAATTATAATCGTGATACGTTTGGTTCATCAATAATGAACTGAGCTCAGGAGATGACCTAAAGCTACTTATACATCACACATGAAAAGTATCTATCTGCAATGTCAATATCCATTAACAAAAAAATACGACTTTATATGTCTTAAAATGGAAGAAATTACACCTCCCTGATTTTCGTAATGTTGATTATTTTTGTTGATAGATAAGCAGATAACATCAAACTTTAAGGATTTTATTCTTTGTGAAAGCTTTTCATAACTTTATATGGGTAAACAGAATTTCTGGCTTCTGGCAGTCTTCATGAAAATTTTAATCAGGAAGGAGGACAAGGGGGCTGGTTTCGTCCTTCTCGGAAAGTAAAAAGCTGTGAAAGGAGTAACTTAAAATCAGGTCTCCATTTATTTACCTTAGCATCAAAGGTATAACAAAAGAGAAAGAACTCAAATGATTGTTTTGGTTAGGGTTTCAGCCTTGTCATAATTCCAGTGTAGACCTGAGGGGTCTTTCAATTGACAAACATTGGTGAAACAGTTTCATCTTTGGGATTGTATATCAAATGTTTTGTTGGTGCTATGTTTGCCATAACATTCACATCAGAAAAACCATACTCTCTGCATTGGTTTATCTTGTCACCATGTTGTTTATACCTTTCTAGGTGTCCATGTGTTCTCCTGGCAAGACTGCAGCCGATGTTCACACTAAAGACCCACTTCTTCATATTTTACCTGTAGAATTTGATAAGCATGTACTTAAAAAAATTGCTGCAAGCTCTACACCTGGATTATTGGGATGGATACGTCACCAGCGCATTCTATTTAAAGCAGTTGGAGATTTATGTGATGCAGTGCTTAGTGATAACAAAATTGTAAAAACAATTCAAGGTGCAGACTTGGTTATTTTAGAGGTGACTGTCTTGTGTGGAGGTATTATCATGGAAAAATTAAAGAAAAAATGGATAGGTATAGTTCCCACTGATCTACCACACCTGATCTCTCATCTC
>JAAAKL020018981.1:0-10020 GCA_010016065.2 Carybdea cf. marsupialis auct. non (Linnaeus, 1758)
ATTCATAAAATAAGGAAATTATTTGACATATTACTCAGCATAACTTTCGTGAGACACATGCGCAGAGAGATTCCCTGGGGTGATTCCCCTGAACATGCTATTTCCCGTCAGATATTCTCTTAAAAAATTTCAGGCGCATCGACGCGAATCATAGCATGGAACATGTGCAGGTTATAGGAAGGGACCCGCCTAGTTCGTTTCACCGTATCTATTTTGAAAGTTGACATCAAGTTAACTTAGGGGCGGAGTACGCTCAGCAAGTCAAAGATGCAAAATGATGGGTCTAAGGCAAGATCAACAAGAGTAATTTATGCACCTTTTCAGCAAGAAAATTTAGACCGTTTATGAATTTCGACTTGATGTCAACTTTAAAAATCAAGACGCCAAACTGTAGTAAACTGGGATGCCCCTTTCCATTACCTACGCATGCTCCATAGTACGATTCGTGTTAATACCTGTTAGACACATTTCCACTTCAATGCCAAATCGCAAATCGCATGCGATCTGTTGTTTGAAATTCGCATACGATCTGTGGTTTGAAATTCGCATGCTATCTGTTGTTTGAAATTCGCATGCGATCGCATGCAAATCGCATTGTTTGATTTTTTGCGAACGATCGTACGCGGAAGGAGGTTTCTAAGAAGTGATAACAATCAGAGATCATAATTTGCTACAGATAGCCGTAGAGCAAGGAGTTAAAATTTGATCGTGGAGATTGTAAAACTATGTTTAACTTTGCAATGGCAACCAAAGTTTGGACTACAGAATTAGTCGAGATCTTGATCGAAAGTGTTTACTCAAATATAGTGCTCTGGGATAAGAGCTATTCAGAGTACCGAAACAAAAATATGCAAGAATCTGGATGGATTCAAGTCGTATCTTTGGAACCTTTGCCCCCTCTTGTTAGATAAAAAATGAGGAATAAGTAGAACTTCCTAAACCAAGTATTGGATCACGATCAACCCCAATACCTTCTTTGTCGATGGTCATCGAACATCAGTCGGGGAGTGTTTCTGTGATTATTCTACTTACTGTAAAATGCCCTAATCGAGAGCTGAAAGCTATTGTTTGGTGAGAATCGCCCGTTGCGAGTTACTAAGAATCGCTCTGCTTTCTTGATGGCCTCCCTATTTCCTATCAATGATCAGATTTTACTATCAAGGGTGTATCAAAACGCAGCAGTTCTTCAAAACACCACTTGGGACATTCGAAAAGACTTGGGAAGCTTTCGTGATCTTCTGGCTGCTTTCCCTGTCAAGACTCCTTGCCCTTTAGGTAAAACTTTAGAGCAAGAGATATACGATAAAATCAGTGCCAGGGATTATTCAACACAATCTTTTGAGATGACGATTTTGGCGCCCCTTGTTATGTCTACTTTGAACTACCATTTTGCTAGTCGCCATGGCGAGACGCTGTCACATTCTAGTCTCTTTTATTTCTATGGTCAGTATGCGTATCGTTTTTTTCAAGTGGAAATCCACTTTCAGTCGACAGCCTTTATGGGAGGTCTTCCGACGCCGTCGAATTCAATATCTAAACCTTCGTCTTGCCCTGTTTTTGTTTGACCAATGAAAACTGCTTATTCCATGCAGATTGCATGTTGAGAACTTTTCAGCTTCTCGTAGGTGATGTCTTTTTTGTTTAGTATGAATGTGGTGGAGCCAGTGTGAATAGCATGAGTTTGTGCCCACAAAGGTATAGGAATTTTACGCTTGCCAAACTACAATTCCACGATGAAAGTAATGTTACTCACTGAACTATTAGGTAGCTCTTCTGTCTTAAGCTTTGTCTTAATCACGGGAAAATAAGAGAAAGGATATTTGGGAGCAGTGGTATGTCAGTTTAGTTTTTATTATTCTACATTCAAGAAATATGGCGAGAGAAACACTTTTTGTTCATAAATCATCATGTTTTCGTTTCTTTGGAGCCTGTTACGAATATGTATAATGAACCAATATCCCACCCCCAGTTTTAGTTTCGATTTCGTATCAGCATCATAGCAGCATTAGTAACAGTTTCGAAACCACTCTAGCATGCGAAACATTAGCGCGTGGGAAGTCACATGCTGCATGATATAGCGTACCACTAATACAATTGTTTAATAACATATAAATATTCTGATGGATGTAATTAGAGTTTAAGTCTACTTGGAGTTCTGTTGGATTTGTAAGATGAGGTGAAATTCTTATCAACACGAGTCTTCTTTGAGTTGGAGACTAAATTGTAGTCTCAGTTCATGTGTTCGAGTCAGTCATCGTAACAGAGCCTTAATACATAGTCGTATTTTATTGAACACTTCATTTAGTCCAAGTCACAACTATTAATTTAATGAGATGATGTTTTAAGTGATTATGTTTCAAAAGACAAAAATGAGAATGAAGCTACTTGGTTCTGTTATTTCTAGGTGAAAGGGGTTGTTTAATCGAGAGAAACATCTAATTGAGGGGATGTTGCTACTAGCATGATATTAATCCGAGAATCTCTCTTGTAAAGTACTACAGGACATTGTTTATGATTTGTATTACATTTGATTCTGTTCGTACTATGGTTGACTTGAAAATATCATGTATATTTATAAATGCTCCAATAAGTTGGCCCTTCCGTGGAACAGTCCCACTTAGATATTGATTACCGACGTACATAGCTGCTTTTTCGCGGACTTTTCGTGGGACCAGCAGCTCACTTTGCAGTTCTCGTTTTTGATTCTTCTCCATGCCACAAATGTCGTTTCGTTATTTTCATTACTTCGTCTGTTCTTCCTTTCAGACCAAATAGTTTCTCCTATGGATCTTGGTGTAAATACTGTCGGTAAGTATTTGGGGAACACTAGCAGTTTCGGCTCCTTCCCCTTAACAGGTGGCTGACTTCATTTATCGTGGTCGAAGTTTGACCACTAGTAAATGTGCGGCAGCATGCCTAGTAGTTAGTCATGGGTTCCCGAAACGCTCAAACCAAAACTGTTAGGTATATTTACATCTTCTACTTTACTGGAGTGAAATTTTTGTTAATAAACAATCGTAGTATTCGTGTCGTTGAGTTGCGCTTGAGAAGTACAATGCTTGCAGGAACAGAGGTGTCGGTGCGCGTACTGCTGTAATATGTTTGAAGATGTACACTGTTCTTTACTTCCAAGGTCTTAAAATTGGGACGTGGCTGTGATTGCAAAAAAACACGTTTGCCGTGTGTGTCTGCAGGGGACAAAGATATATTCTCAAGCGCCTGAGTCGTTAGTTATCGGCGAGCTGTGACCGTAGCTGGAAGCTTGATGCGTGAGATTTAAGCCCGAAGCATATCACTTATATTCACAGCTAACGTATGAAGGGTACAGCAAGAATATCAAATTAACTTCTAGCCCAAAATTACTTCTAGTGGGGTCATAACTGATCAGGAAAGACAGATTCAGGATATAAGATAGTGAGGTTTTCTCCAATGAAGCAAAATGGCATTTGTGTTTCATGATGCACTTCAGTGAATAGTACACGCAAGTTCTATTATTACACACGTAAGATAATTTGCCAAACAAGATTAACAGTAAAAAGATGGGCCCTTCCTGTTTAAATAGCGTTGCCAATATTCGTTTGGTGCTGATTGCATCCTTGAATGAGCTGTTTTGTTGAACGATGTGGATATGTTCCATTTCTTTAGGCATCACAGTGCTATCCTGCGTGAGTGGAGATAGAATCTATCATCCCAACCTAATAAAAACCCTGGTTAGGGATTCTTAATAAATAAGAGTTTGGAATAATTGATGTCTGCTCAATCCCCTAAAAACAGATTGGCAAATGACATGTTTTATAATTGAGAAAAATTACGTGAAATCACAAGGATATAGGTGGCGGGCATGACCACATCTAAAGGAATGAAAGGTAATTTCAGGGAGGCAATACTTGTACAGAAGATACTGAGTAGAGAAGGGACCCGATATCAACTGTTTGAATTCTGCATATTTTACTCCTTGCACACTACGTTACATGTCAAGAAATCGATGAATTGTTTAAAACTGCACTAAAAAAATTATAACCCCACCCCCTAATCGTAACCCTAACTATACCTAACCCTGGGGAAAAGATGGTGGGGGGATTCTGTCTCTGAATGAGGCGGTGGGTATCTAGAAAAGTGCCAAAAAAGCAATGTTGGTGAATTCTAATGGAGTTTGGTGATAAATGATTCAAATGTCTTTATCATAAGAATGATTCAAATGTGTTTTAGTTGAAATCATCAAGACTGTTTACATTTGAATTGTGATATTCGGCGTTTACATATTTCGTGAATACTCTCAAAATTCTCCCATTTAAGAGAAAGTTCTCGATTTTGGCTAGAGACTGATTATATGCTGAAGATAGTGACTATCCCAAAGATTTGCTGAACATTTTAAAATCCTTAACACAGTATACCATTTTTCATTCAAAGTGAGGGGATGTGTCGCCGATTTCCTGCGCCAATTGCCGTATTGGTCTTTGTTGTAAACTACAGCGATGAGCACATGATGGTGACTATATTTTTACTGATTATTTGATGTTCCTTTGCAGATGCGCAGCTTGTTTCTTACGACGAGCCGGATCATTGGTGTTCGATTGTTTATTACGAGATGAGCACACGAATAGGAGAACCATTCAAGGCGACAAAACAAGTGTTAACAGTTGACGGATTTACAAATCCTTCGAGTGAGGATCGTTTCTGCCTTGGGGTGTTGTCGAATATCAACCGAACGGAAACGGTTGAACTTACTCGCCGTTACATCGGGGGTGGTGTTCGTTTATATTACTTCGGCGGAGAGGTGTTTGCTGAGTGCTTGAGTTCCAATAGTATCTTCGTCCAAAGTTCAAATTGCAATCGTCGTTATGGATGGCATCCTGCCACTGTCTGTAAGATTCCGTCGGGCTGCAATTTGAAGATTTTCAACAATCAGGAATTTGCAGAACTACTTGCAAGCTCGGTGAACCAAGGGTATACGTCGGTCTATCAACTATCTCAAATGTGTACCATTCGTATGAGTTTTGTTAAAGGTTGGGGTGCCGATTATCGGCGGCAGACAATTACAAGTACCCCTTGTTGGATTGAGATTCACTTAAACGGACCTTTACAGTGGTTAGACAAAGTTCTGGTGCAGATGGGGTGCCCAGAATCTCGGATGTCGTCTAGCACCTGAAAGGACTTGAGCCATTTAATCATATGTGAAGAATACCTTGCCTCTTTGCTCAAAGTTGGAAGCCCGTGATCGATTTAGGCCATCGTTAACTGGACATGTGGCCATAAAGTAGGCAAGACCTACCCTCTTTTTTCCTAATCTGGTCTTAATGACTCACCCATGCCAGTTTTAAAACGAAGTTGTGGTTACTTACGGACCTCACTGGTATATGTTTGTTAAAAGACCGTGATGCCTCATCCATTTTATGAACATTATTTCAATCGTCTCTGACTAGGTGCTTTAGTGTCTACCGAGATCTTTTCCTACGCAAGCATGTTAGGTGTGCTTGGCTAGTACCATTTGGTGTGAGTATGTTCCATGACGGTGGAGGTCATCCAACTTCTTATATCCATCGAGTTAAATACCATCGTCCAGTGCAAATATAGTAAAAGTTACTGTTGAAGGGTACATCCCTATTGGAATGTTTGATAAAATGTAACAAGCTAGCACTCAGGAATCTATCACTGCCTGATGATTGGAAACCGCCCCAGGAGGGTCAAGCGAAAGTGTTATAACTTGTATCGCCAAACATATGCCCCCAAGATCGTATTCAGTTAGGTAAACCCCATCTGTCTGTCTTGCCCTTAATTGGTAATAGATAGCTTCGACTGCTCGATTCTGCTTTCTAGCAGTCTCGGCTACCAAGCTGCAAGTGCAAGCTGCACAGATAGGGATGTAACGGAGAAAATCGACGCAACACCCTTCCGATTAGTTAAGGCAAGACCGTTGGGCAATGGGGTAGACAGTGCAGGGTGCAGCACTAGGTCTATGAAATGTGTGTAGGGAAAGATTAGAGCCGCTGGGCTCACTTGGTCGATGTCAATTTTATTGTCGAGATACAACCAAGATACAATGATGCATATGTGATATGCTCACATTTAGGGGTAAGATCGTATTCGATGTTGGTGACTAATTTAGTGGAAATAAGATGAATAAACGGCCAGCTTATATGTGCACTAAATCTGTGTCATCCATTCTGGCACTGTCTGCTATCCAACTCGCCCCCCACTCTTCTAGTATACCGGTGATTAGTCCAATCTCAATCGTACAAAAAGGTGTCGCAAGAGCCGCTCTTCACCGTTACAAGCGAATAGATGGTTACACTAAAGTATCAATGTTTTAAATTCAAATACCACAGAGAGATAACCCCTGTTTCTGAGAATTCGATTGCATGTCGATACTGCAACTAGAATATTCGAACGTTGTGATCGTCATCAAGCTCATAAAGCAGTATTGATATTTAATTCCTATCGCCGTTGATAATAAACTGATCAGGTATTCGGTATTTCGGTAGTATGTGGACAGCTAATTTTTTGGGTATGTTATCGTAATGACTGTAATACATTTTCTAGAAAATACGTATTGAACCCATTCTGAAGCTTTGTGGAGTGTTGCGTGCAATCGCCAAAGCCACCGTGTACCTAAGCCCCGATTTTCATTGGTCTGCACACGAATAGACTTCGAATTCATGTTGTATATGTCTAACACATCAATTTAATTGTCAAATATCGTGGATCTTTTTTCTGTTATGGACTGAAGTTATTGTTTATTAGGGAGTTAAAGTTGTCCATGTTATCATGTTAGATTTGAAGATAGAGGTGTGCTAAGCACGATTACAATCGAAGCAGATCCTCTGAGGTTAGATCACATCGTAACAGGACAACTAAATGTTGGATTGGTATCAGGTTGGATTGAAGGTTGGCATTATTGAATAATTGTTTATCCATAGACAAATCATCCAGTTCCCCTTTTTGCTATTGGTGTTGAATCGACTAATTTGATTGTAGCAGATGCCTTACAAAGTTTCAGCGTTTCAAAAAGTTTGTAAATGGAAAATCCATTTCTTCAGTTATTCGGAAATTGATTCAAGATATGTACCGTGCGAAGGTCACGTCAGTCGCCTATTGACATAGGCATGTTCTGTTACTTGAGAAGTCCAGCACAATATCTGGAAAACATTAAAGATTGAGGTATGCCTAATTCCTATTGTTCGATAACCTATTGTGAACCGTAACAAATAGGTCTCTCATTTTTAAACAGCATTCGAATTTTGAAACAGGAAATACGAAAACATAAAGGAGCAATGCAATAGCTTTCTTTCAATATCAGAAACAAGTGTGTAAAAACGTCCATCAAAAATCCTTGCTTTCAAGAAACATGTTAATTTGCATTTGAGGCTCGATCAGACAAATAATATTTAGAAACATCCAAGGCGAGGGAAGGGACTGCTCCTGGTGTAGTATTGGTATTATACTATTATACTATTAGTAGAATTTGTCTCAAAAAACCCCTTTCTTTTGTGTTTTATTCGACAAAGCTAGGCGCAAGATATGCTAATTTATAACGTTTTGTCGACGTGTTTGTAGGGAGGTAAATCATGTTTTGATATTTCAAGTCCAACATGAGAATTTCAAAACTATGTAAGATTATTATTATTATTATTATTATTATTATTGTTATTATTTTTATTAAGAATGTTTTTACAGGATAAAAACTTCAGTTACAAAGCTGCTATAAACGTTACGGGGTTAAGAGCATTTAAGTTAAATATGATGAGATATGAAGAATTCAGCTCCAGCATGATTCGAAGATCTATTATGAACGATTGTGTTGTGTAGCATTCGTAATTGATGAAGTTTTTTTGCCAGTTACTGGTCACAACAATCGCCTGGGGTAAGGGAAGAAAAATTTTGCGAGGGGAATGACTTAAGCACTTCGTTGAAAATAGTATGTTAAGGAGTGAGACGTTTTCTGTCATTCTTGTTACTTAAATGGTCGTAAGTTGTGAACAAAGGCTTTTTTCGACATGGTACGATCTCCTTTGTTTTGATTAGCATGGCCTGTGCATCAGGATACAAACCCCCGATCTTACATACAACTCAATATCACGGGGTGATTTTGGTGGTGTTCAATTTTGGAACATACGCGAATATTGCAAGAAAACACTAGCTGCAGAAATGAGATGTGCAAAACAGTTGCACTGGCTTTGCAATAATTACGTGTAAATTGCTATATAAAGATATCTTCTTATAGGATGGTTACTAGTTCTTAAAGTCATAATATTTTTTTTATCACATTTATTGTCGTAAGAGGAAGTAAGTGCAGAAAAAATGCTGATTTCGAGAAAATACGACGATAAGTGTTTGGCTTCGGTTTATGCCATCTATGTAGAGCAATTGATGACCGTACCTTGTGTCTACAACTAGAGAACTATCAATCAGGGAAGTTCTTGATCGTCCGTTTTCCCCCACGATTCACATTGGTTTTCTGAAAATTGTTGTAAATGAGCTTTATCACCTGTGTACACCTTGCCCTGTATTTGATTTGAAGAGAACTCCGTCATATATTACTCATTTAATTATCTGGATAAGTGGTCAATTAGGAACTTATTTTATACGAGAGAATTACGCCGTGTCATGTCCAGCTGAGAGTCTATTTTGGAGATTCGTTTTCAAGCGATAGAACCAAAAACGGGGTCAATTTTTACAAGTGAACACGAGGCCTAAGGCATTTTATAGTCGATCACAAATCGTGCATTTGTATAGCATATGGTCGAAGCAGTCTTCTTTCAATTGCTCATGTTAGCCCTAACAGCTGTGAAGGTATGAAAAGCCCTACGTGGTATGATTGTACTGATAATTGAGATGATTTTGATGATTTTGATGGACTGAGGCACTCTTTTAAAACCACGTTTCGAGCGTACGCAGCAAAGCATTTAGTTTTCTGATGCATTTTAAAAGTATTTTCTTACGATATGCTGCCACGTCCTAAGTAAGAATAAGGAATTCGTGGATCATGCCACTTTCTGTTAGTAAGTATACAACCCATTACGCTGTCATTCTTCGTGATGTGACCAAAGAGTTTCTGACCCGGTTGCCGCTATGAATTAGCTAGCGATGAAAACTGAACAGTAAATTTAGTTTTGAAGGATGCTTTCGAAAGCCATATTCGCCCCTGTGTTTTGGCGAGGGCAACTTTTTTAACATCAATAATGGACAGCTGCTGTGTAGTACGGTCGGGTCATTTGCCAGTCAGACGGGAAGGATACTCCTACCCAGGCCATTATTGCTGCTCACTGTACATTTGACGCTTGGTAAGATTCTTGAAGTATAAGAAATCAGGCAACGAGAATTTAGACCAGTCAAAAGATAGAACTATCAAATCCTATGCATTCCTACGTCATTCATTCATACTTCATACGACAGGGAGGACATGTTATGCCCCAATGATACCCCCTATATCATCCTTGTTTTTACTTGCGGTGTTTTAGAGAACTTGTGACGCTTGCTATGAATTTCAATCTGATAATGCTAATCAAGTTGTGTCTTTTTCTACCAGCTTGACGTTTCTTATTTCTTATATAATGCTCTGTCACTCGCGTTAGTACATGTTATGATGCAAACATGAACGAGGCTGGAATGTAATCAAATTCATTGCTGTATGTAATGGTACTGATAAGATTCAGATGATAAATTGGACTTGTGAAAACATTGTGTTGTTCTTTGATAGTGTTTTTCGAGATTTTGGTGTGTTTCAGGCAACGGTAGAGTAAACTCAGTCCACTGCGCCACGTCAAAATGAGGTAGTGTAACGAATGGACTCCAGACATTGGGAGTAGGATGTGACGTTTGGTAAAGTTAGAGGAGCAATGTGTTATGTTAAGATGAGGTAGGTAAAGATATAGATATATGCCAGGTGCGGATCCAGAGGTGGGGCCTGGGGCCGGGGGCCATGGCCCCCTAAAACTATAAAATGTCAAAGTTTCATATAGGCTTTTCTGCTACACCCTTGGCTGAGTGCCTGGGAGTACCTATATTTTTTCCAAATGCCCC
>JAAAKL020018982.1:0-10020 GCA_010016065.2 Carybdea cf. marsupialis auct. non (Linnaeus, 1758)
ACAAACACTCCCAAAAAAATAAAGAGAGAGACCGTAGGAGTGTGTAGAGCGTGTAGAGGATCTACTTAGGTCTGGTGGGGGGGGGGGGGGGGGGGGGGGGGGGGTATTTGGAGCTCGAGAGTACACAAACAAGGGCATCTTTACGTTTCAGACTCAGGAATGACGTTCCTATGCTTACACAGATGTAATATGCATTACTTATTTAGCATAGATTAAAGTATTTATGCTACCCAACATCTGAAGTAGTTTGTGCTTTCATTAGATACACATCCACTGCTACAAGTCTTAATGATAGTCAATGAAATAATTATAAAGACAATTCATTGCAAAACGAAAGTTCAAAGAGTTAAATCGGGAACACAGCTAATAGTATACATGTTATTTTAGGACAACACACAGATTACATTTTCCACAGGTTGAGTCCACTGCAGAAAGTCTGCTCAGCGTCAGAGAACATAAAATTTGGATAACTGAGGTATTTCTGTAACAAAATAAGGAAAATTGTGCCGACATTTGTCGATGCCGTTGAGCAATTTTGTGTGCTCAGCAGATAACGTTTTTAATCTTAATTTTGAAAGCAAAATTATACATGATTTAATAGTAAAACTAAAACAGAATAAAACTAATCTGCCTACATATACAAATAAGCAATATGAAAGAATATATATTTGTATATATTAGAAAATGCAACATATAAGCCAATAGATATTTATAAATAACATGTTGGTATATATAAAGAAGCCATAAAAATATATATATTTACATCTAAATATATATGTGCTTGTCTGGTCTGTGTCTGTCAGTATGTGTGCATGTTTCTGTGCTTAAACACTAGTAAACAATCAGTTTGTACAAAGTCGTACAGCGTGATAGCTAGGGTAAGTGGGAACCTACTTTCCCTTTTACGCAACTTGTCTATTAATAGCAGTATCTCTCTTGTTGTATCAATCGCTCTTGCAGCATTACCAGTTGTACGTGTTCGTACGTATATTTCCTCATGTATTTATGCTCAACTTTAGGTAGATTTTATGGTAAAAACTTTAAGAAACTTTTAAGAATTTTTTTTAAAAAATCGCGACAGTAATCCGAATATACTATGAAAATAACCACTTTGCTTAATTACGTTATCATTCCCAACGAACATAGCTTAATATGTGTATATGATAAGTGATAGTAAATAATATAGTTTGTTTGCTGTGATACATGTATTAACAACGTAGCAGCTCTTGGCAAACATGCTCTAATTAAAAAGCTCTATATGTTTGAAGGTGTTTTATCTTAATTTTTTTTATCTAACAAAAACCCTCTGTCGCAATAAAACCTGATATCTATATTACTAAATATCATAAGTATGACCAAAAGAAATAGCACATTAAACACACACCTTACGGTCTTGCTTGTCGAATTATCCAAATTTTTCGCGTTAATATCGACGAACAATTCAATAGACAACTCTTCTAATAAATCATCGGAATTTCCACGTCACAAAACAATCAAACAGTTGTATTGATACATCGTCAGTCTGGCAAGGTTGAGAGCACTTCACAACAAATATTTTTATATTTTACGAAGAACAAGCACGGTCTAATTACAATAGATAATGCAGTCCCTATACGTCTTTTATAAAATAAATGTGTAAAGTTCCCTTGTCTCCTTTACCTAAGAGAGTGAGATATTGATATACAAAGACATTATGATACTAATACCACTTAAGGCACCTGCAGAATTTGATGATTCCGCAATGATCGATGCTCCAGTTACGGTATATGAGATCAAACCAGCTCTCATGTAGAAAATGTTTAAGGCTAAAAGAAATGTTTAATCCTGCCAGACACCTACTTCTGACGTGTTTCTACTTTAAAACTCTCTTGTATTCATTACAAGGGCTAAAATATGGCGACTACAGCATATCCTAAATAATAGCTTCATTATAAAGACCTAAGGTTTGCTAAATGCAGCGCACTCTCATCATTAATTTAACAGCAGATACAAACAACCGTGAATCAAGCGTATGGTGCTGGCAGGTACTAATCATGAGTTTTCAAATACAAAAAAGCTGCTCATTCTCCTTAACTGATAACTGTCTTATAAATGATTACAACTAGCACGGAGATCGTTGATAGGCTTTATCAATGCCTCACACGCTTCTCTGAGTTCAGAAACAGCGCTTTCTTTGAACTTATCACTCGGTGGATAAGGTAGCAACCACACTGCGTGTTTGTTAGTAGATAAAGCAGACGTTTACATCATTAACTGACCCTTATGTTGAAAAGTTACAGAGTACGTATACTTCGGAAAGTTGAAAAATTTTTCGATAACAAACAGTACACTGCTTCTACGGATGCACATAACCTTAATTTAGCTGTAGTTTTTCTTGGCTCATGCAACTCCCTTGTTGTTATTGCTTCCCATTTCTATCAGTATTTTCATTGGGGTTCCCTGTGCCTGAAATTGTGTTGGACCTAGGAATTAGTAAAAGGATGCACCAAACCAGCTTAAAAGTAACGTTTTTCAACAGAATAAGTCTCCGTTACGTCTCTCATCAAAATTAAGTGCAATTTCCATCTGCAAAAATTTAAGCATACGTCATAATAATGATCCAAATAAGTATATACGGCATAATAATATGAAAATAAAGTACCCATTTCCTGTTTTTATCAGCATATGTAGATGAATGAATGATTTTGGATAATTCATGCCTTGTGAACTTTGAGGTATAAGATATACACCAGAAAAAAGATGATTCCTTATAGAGCATCAAAAACTGTGCTATTGAAATTGTCACTTTTTGAGTTTAAATTATATTGTGCTACAAACAGAATAATTTTGGACTATAATCTAGCTAAACCTATTGTCTTGCTATTATTTATAGAATGATGTTAGAAAATTCCCTTTATGAACAGCATTCCATTATTTCACGAACATTTATTTAAGCTGCTATAAGAAGGAAATTAGGATAAATGTTAAGCTCAAACATGTAAATTGTGATGTCTGACTTTAAGTTAACTTATTCATACACTCCTAAGGTAGTTATTTATTTGACGTCACATTGGAGGGAAAACCTATTAGTAACTGATCAAAATTGAAAGAAAATAGGAGATGAAGATAAATCGAGAAGAAGGACTCGCCTACGCACATCAACTATTTAAATTTTATCATCGGTTGTAATAATTGAACTCTCCATTTCCCAGCTGTAACCCAGACCGAAAAAATTTAATCAACACAAGGTTTTGGTAGGTTTTAATATGAGCATCACTTGTTATGATTACAGCCTAAGCTTCGATGTAAACAGGATGTAAACAAAGTCAGACTTTACAAGTATCACTCTCCAAAATTGATACAACTCTTATTGAGGGTGATGTTTTGATAATTCAAATGCCTTACTACATTATTGTTCTATATTAGGAGTAGACGTTCTCTCTATATGGTGCAACCTTTTCAACAGATTGTGCTATTCTAAAAGTTCTACTCTTACATTTAAATCAATAAGAAAATGTTCTTTTTTAAAAAGTTGCCATTCCAGGGGCCAATCTAACAACAATAACTAACCAATTATATTTGCTTGACAGGAGAATTTTGAAGCAAAATTTTCTACCCTGCATATTGTAGTTAAAGCAACCCAAATTTGAACAGATCACACTCAGATACTTGCATTTTCCTGTCTTTCGGAACAATAGAGGATTCCTTTCAGATCAACAGAAATCTATAGTAAAAGCGCAGGTACACGCTACAGTGCACAAATAAGTCAGAAGCATGAGATATCAATGCAACTTTGGATTATCTACGAACAATGACGTTTCAATAAGGGTTGAACCGAAGGGATAATTTCATCATTCTACACTTTCTATAAATAAAACAATAACGAAGTAGGTATAAGATATCTTAGTGTGTTCTAGTATGTTAGCAGAAGTTTTTAATAAAACTACTTGCAAGAAATCTTCAACTGTTGCATTTGTTATTCCACATCGCATTGAACGCTCTAAATTCTATCGGCCTTCCCATGGAACCATTAGCAGATAAACATAGTTTTGATTAGTATTATATTCGAATATTCTCATACCTGGCTTACATAGAGTTTAAACGGAACGTGAGACTTCGGCTTCGGTGTAAAGAGTAGGGTCTGCGGTGAATATTTTATGAGCACCAGTTCTGTCGGCTTTGATTTACAGTGTACTCAAACCTACTTAAAAAGAAATTTTTTTTTTAGCAAAAGACGCCCTCCATTGCACTGTAACAAAGTTTACCGTAAGATGCAGATTATAAGAGAACTGGTTAATTCGTTGCAACTTCGAGTTTACTCTGAGTCAGCTAACTTGCAGTACAAAATCATTTCCTTACACTAATGCATTTTGTCGAGTTAAACAGTTCGGTCATTCTTGGATAGACTTATCAAAATAATGTTGTGTAAGTAAAAGGTAATAGCGCAGAGGTTTTGCCAAGTGCTGTATCGTTTAATTTTAGATGTCAGTATCAAAAAGTGTTTGCATACCTCTACTATAAAACGTCCTGAACCAATTTCTGTAATTCACCTACGACCCTCAGATTTTTAAGAATATCAAAAAGACAAAAGTTTACTTCGAGAAACCTTATGTTTTTCTCTTCTTTGTTTACAAATTTTGGTGGAATTCCGGTTTGTGATACTGGTAGGCGAAGCAAAAGACCAAATCTCGAACAGTGTATTCTGTTTTGAATTGCTTCAGTGTCAGATTTTTACAAGAGAGTATCAATAGATTGATATGAAAATGTAAATTTACTGTTATGTAGTAGTCTAACAAGATACTTTAATTGTCAAAGCACAAAACAGTTGTAAATAGGAACCAATGCAGTTTCCATCAAAATAATTATAATAACAACAATAATAATAATATCATTGTAATTTGCTATATTTTTTAATGAACACCATCAGATAATAAAAAATTAGAGTCACAAGTAAGACCTTTTGCTGTCTTGCTACGTACTAGGTTATGGGAAGAGCACTGAAGATTTTTATTACATATTTAAATGCTTAGCAATAATGCTTTGTCACATTGAAAATATGATAGCCATAGGCAACAGGATGACCAAGCAAACAGGCGCTCGATGTTTGGAGTCAACTCTCGGCCGTCAATTGATACATCTGTACTGCAACCAAGCAAGGAAGTGAGTACCCGGCATTAGTTGGGAATAGGGAAAAGCGGAGAGGAGAGAAACTGACCTGCCTCATCTTGTCCTGGGTAAGGTTTGCTATTCCCTAAAACATCTGCCATCCCCTGAAGCAGAGTGCGGGAATACCTTTATACGGGAATACAGGAGTACCTTTATTGTGAATATATAAATGTAATCGACGAAAGCAGTTTCAAAATCTCTTGTAGATATATTTAGTGTAAAATAAGTGTTACTTTTGTGAACAAAACTAAATCTCTGATCGGGCCCTTTTAAACTATGCAAAGTATATCGTACATGGATTTGATTACACGGATTACGTTTCTTTCAAAATAGTACTAAATTTCAATTGTAAATATCACTAAATCATACTTTTAGAAGAGATATAACGTAAATCATAGAAAAGATAGGATTGGAAATTTTGAGTTTTAAAAACAATTCTTAAGAAATGGAAAATGTCACCATCTGGACCCCAACAATTTAATACTATATACAGATGTTGCTACATATGTAATATGTTAAATAGGATTTTAGAGAAATAACATGTTATGTCGACGAAGGGATTCGAACCGGTGACCTAGGCATTCGTAGCATGCGCTCTAACAGCTATGCTACGCAAATTTCTCTAGACTCCATCTTCATCCAGTGAATATCTTCACTCAGTTATACGAAATTTTGGAGAGCAGCCTCCCTATGCCATGCCACTTGACTTTGGAAGGACTGATATCCGTGTTATCATTCTTTTCAAAGCCCACTGCAAATTACAACTTATTTTGAGAAGAGAGGAAATGAACTCACGCGGTTAATGTGTCACAGGTTCGAATCCCATTGCGGACATAATTTCTATTCTTCAGAATCTTGTGAACCTCATCATTGTCAATCTTTTCTTCTTAAAACCAGATAGGTGACAGTTGTCACTTTATGAAACTGTCGGCTTTATCGGCACAACATGGCTTATTCCTATATCGAAAAGCAACTTTAGAACAAGTAAAACGCAAAAGGATGAATTCACCCTGAATAGAGCTCTATGTAGGAGAAAAGCAAACAGATCCTACTATAGGTTCCTTTCATACATGCTTTATATTCAAAACTTTTTAAGCAATAAAGATATACATATTTCAAGAAAAGAAGTAAATAATATGCAATAGCCAAGACGTTAGTGTTTTTTCTAGCAAGCAAATACAAATCAGATTAAAGAAATGATAAATGATGCCAGAAAAGAGAAAGGAGAACTACAATACGTGGTAGGCTATCTTAAAAAACTTCACAATAATTTTGTTTTTAGGAACCTTCTACGATGTGAAGAAAGTTTAATAAGAAAAAAGTGCTTAAGAACAGTGTGAAAGTTCTGTTGACTCTCTTGTTTAAGTAGATAGAAAATGATGAAATTGTTGGACTGTCTACTGAGATAGTCAACAGCAACAAATAAATTAGTCTGTAAAATAAAGTAACTGTTTAAAAATCTTAAGAAAAACGGGTTATGGAAAGATGAAGCATATGTACTCGATCTGTGTATGTATTACTAAATGTCTAAGTGCCTTGCCCATGTATGTATATGGGAACAGATAAAAAAAGGACAATTCTATCTTCCAAATTTTAGTTAAACGCGCCTAAAATTCATTAAAATCTGACCAGATAAAGATTCCTTGAGGATGATTCCTAAAAAGGATGCCAATTAGTGTCATTCGAAGATTTAACTTTAACATAGATACCGCATACCTTGAAATTACTGAGATCACTGTTCAACCATTAGTAGAGACTAATTACTATTTATTATTAGTTATTCTATCAATTTCATGGTTTGATCACATAAATTTATTCTGTATCTCGATTGCCTTAAATAGCTGCCCTGCATCTTACAAAGAGGCCATGAATGTGCTTGCAAGTGTAGAAAGCATAAAAACATAGACACATTAATTTAAAAAGAGATGATATTACTGCAGTGCCATTAGAATAATTCTTTGGATTTGATTAGCTAGGCTATACAGTCCTCGTACTTCAGATTTATTTTCTGATATAAAATGGAAATACAACTCGCCTGCATGAAATCCCTGTCTTATTTTCTTACACGTGCTAACAAAATGAACGTAGTTTGAACCTACTTGATGACCAAACGCCTATTTCAGATACGTTAGGACATGACTTGACATAGCAAGTCTGATTTTCATTCTTTCGAGAGGTTTGTTTGTAAACAGGTTTTACGCCAATTAGAGGACGACAATGCAAACAAAACATACCCTAGCAACTATCTCCAGCCCAAACGATTTTCCGTTCCTCTCAGTTACTAGTCACAATCAAAACTGACTTCTTCAAGAAAAATGGTTAAAACCAGAACTAATAAAGGAGGCATGTTGACATAGAGTGTTCCTGATAAAATGGATAATTACATTTTGTTGATAATCGATTATGTAATTTGAATGCATTCAACACTGTAAACAATTACTGTTAGAAACGGTTTAGTAATCGCCACAGAAAATGAAAACATGGCGGTTGGAAAATGGTATGTACTTCACGGCTAAAGCTACTTGAATATCGTGCAAGGTCAAATATAAGTGGTATGGTGTAAAATGGTAGTAACCTAATTTCCTCAGGCAAGAGATTGAAACAAGAATATAAATACACAAAGGAGAGTATATTGCTTCTTTATACCAGATATAAAACGAGTCACTTTTCATACATAAGTTTGATATAGCCACAGAATCGAAGAAATATGATAGCAACCTAATGTCGTTGTAGAATAATAGTAATTGTTCTGATTCACAAGATACATCATTGAAAAATTTTGTAAATGTTTGCAAAAAATATATAGTACAAAGGACAGAAATCAGTGTGCGATGGATAATCAACTTAGTTTACTATTAATTTCAGACTTGTCACTCAGTTCCCTACTTTTAAGTAAAGTCATTAAATTTGAATCTTGTGTCGCTACGGTTTGGATCCTAGTTATGGGCAGAATAAATTCTATAGTAACGTGATAAATTGGTTGATCTTGAACAGTTGCGTTTAGTCGATCAGAGACGGAATACCTTGTAGCAATCATCATCTCGGTCATAAACGGATCCTGTAAGCTCCCTGAAACCAGTTACGTTGACACAAGTGCGCCTATACGGCCTTCGCACCTCAAATAAAATGTTTTAATCATAAAAACGAAATAACTCACATCTGTTTTGCTTTCAAAGATCCTTGGAAACAGTGCGCGGTTTCAATATTCGTGGAGTGATTTCACAACATCATTTTTGCCATGGAAGCCTTTACTGTCACCGCAGAAGTTATCTTGGTAATAAATTGAAAAACGCCAGCTTAGTTAGGAAATAGTACTTGAAAACAACTGGTCAAACATTTATTTTGTATAACCATAAAAACCACATGAGCAGACCACTGGCAAATACAATAGTCTCACCAAATTTTCCGTCTTCCTTTCCTACTAACTTGACAATAAAATTTTGATCTTCCATTATCTCGTTATTTCTAAGGTACGCCAGCAAACGCTATAGGAATTGATGTGTTGGCGGTAAAGACAAGAAATCTGGAAACAGCATATAATCGAAATCAATGCCAAGGTGCATGAAAATGCGGAAGTACGGACTGGTGGTATTTTGTATTCCGGAGAGATAAAATGTACTTAATTATTAGCATAAGTGAAATAGTATATAATGTACTCCTACTGCAGATCTTGGGCGATAAAGAGATTTCATATGTTAACTTAGGTGAACTCGTTTATTGTTATTGTAAATCTCTAAGCATCAACCTTTGAATTCCTTCAAATAGCACATGATTTGATTTAGAAAAATACGTCATAGATATTTAGATGAATCAACATTACTTACATCTATATTACACCCGATCATGACGTAATGAATATGGTCACTTAAAGTCACACAATGTAAAATTTCCTTTTTCTCTCGCACCAGTCCCCTGATAGCAATGGTAATATTGTATTATATGGCTACAGAGACACGTCAAGACATAAAGTGCAAGCATGAAAACAAGCAAGTGCGCATGTTCTCGTCCTTTTATTTACATTGCAACAAATTTCTTAGCCTATTGACTCGTATATTTTTGTGTTTAAATAGAACTTTACTTGGTTGATGTTGTACTTTCCCTTCCAAAATGCTGCTGCTTCAACTTGATGAACGCATCGATTATTTCACACACTAGCACTTATAAGTGCTCTCCAACGCTCCATTGCCCCTGTTGTTCATTAATTACGTCATGATAGTTCAAATCGTAAATTGAGACTGACCGTTGGGCTATTCAACTTTATTTTTTCAAGCTTAACAGAGGAAGCAAAGACTAGTTAGATTAAATGAAGTCTTAAGAAAAAGAAATTAAAACGTGTGAAGACGTCTTGCCATAATCTTTATGTATGTATATGTTACTCACAGCAAGAGACTGAGTCACATAGTTTGGCAGAGCTGGCCAATGAATTCAAACCTTTGGGTTAAGAATTCAATATATTTATATGCAGAATCTTAATTCAATAGATAACCCCTCCTCTTTTAAAATCTTTGATAAGTTTCAAGTAGAGTTATTAAACGAATTCAGATAAAAGTCCTATCTTTCGAACATCCTATAAGAAGTAGCAAGTGCACTACTTTTTTCCCTAGAGCATCAAATGACATAGTATAGGCACCGGAAAGCCTTACGAATAAGCCTGCAACATGGAAAATTGCTTCCATTCTCAGTCTTAAACCAAATAAATCCATAGCTGCAATCGAGACTCTGGGTGCAAATCTTATACGGTTTAGGAATATAAAACCCAGGCAAAAATTCTAATGGTCAAAGACATCTTGAGTCAAATAAATTCGTCTTAGATTTACTGTTAACAATTTAATCAAGCTTTCGATGCAATATCATACATCATCATCAGGAAAATGA
>JAAAKL020018983.1:0-10019 GCA_010016065.2 Carybdea cf. marsupialis auct. non (Linnaeus, 1758)
TAAGAGCCATGGTTCAGGCCTTGTGCTTGGATGACCCACTTCCCCCTCCCCTCCCCTCCCCCTCCCCCTAAAAAGTCTTAGGTAATAGACCTGGCGCATTGGTATTTGTTTACCAAATATGGAGGAACCTCAGTGAGCCTACACAAATGAGGACTGGCCACTTCTCCCTTAAGCATAAGTTGTGGCGAGCTTCCCCAGGATATGGACCATCTAGTACTGCCGTGCCTTTGTACTTCTTTCTCTTGCGGATTTGCGACAGTTCTCGAATACGGCGGTAGCTTCGTTTATTGGCTGCAGATAAGGTGTGAGTGTATGGTATGCAGGTATATCACCACACGAAACTCCTACTACCTTCTGCAGTAGCATCTCTCTACCTAAGCATTGGTCTTCTTTTTAAAGCTTTGACACTCCATAACGACGTTTTTGTTTCACAAAATTCAAAGCTTCCTTGCTTTCTCAAGTGCTAAGGCAATATGCTATGGCATATGATTACAAAACCATTCCCTTTTCGTGCTGTGAACGTTTACTCCCATTCCGCTGGTAAGAGGTGCAGAATCGTCGCTTCAAAGTGGAGAAGTAAATAATATGGAACTTATGGACATTCCCTCACGCACGTTTTTAATACTTTTAAAGGTTCGCGTGAGACATCTTGATGCGATATCAGAACAGTCTCGACCATCTTCTAAGTTAATAATAAGAACTCTTTAATGTGGAAGGTATTTTAATTAAATATCTATGCGAATTGGGTAGATTGTTATTATGGGGTTGAAAATTATGAGTCAAAGCTGTCATGCCGTCATGATAGAATTCATGATATGTGATTTTTTCTCATTTTCATTTTCTTCTATTCTTAGCAACCAGAGCAACGTGGCTCTCGAACATGCGCTTGTGTAAACGTATTATTGCATTATAGTGGGTGCTCCTTGCAGAACCTGCATTAACGACTGATGCTTCTTTCATGGGTGTACCGGGCTAGGGTAATACGTTGGAAGCCACCACAATGCTACCTCATTAATTTGATAACTCTTATTTAGATAACTGGCTCAAAAATTGCCATAGCGAGTTCCTCTTGTATGGCATTCCCACACTATCCAAAGTGGGTCCGAATGTCAGGCGAGACAGAGGGCTTAAATCAAGTTGTTTTTCTTATTCTTCTCGCTGGTAGTTGGATGGCTAGTTGCAGCGGCTTGTACCTACAAGAGGCTTCAATTGCATTAACCTCGTTTGTCGTACCAGTCCCTAATAAATTGCCCTCGATAAATCCCGTATGTCTTTAAATAGATGATATATTGGCCTTTAGAATTAAGTCCTGCGGGAACTAGAGTTGCAGGGCATCCGAGCTTTGTTACTGTATTTTTAGCACTAACGTCATGAAGCTTTCAACATGAAATACTGTCTGTTCATTACTTTGATTTCTCCCCGTCATGTGCTTCACAATGGATAGTAGTAATTTATGCTGTGATCGCATGAAATTCCGTTGATTAACGTAAAAGCAATAGGATGGCCAATTGCACTGTTGCCTACTGTGACCTTTAAAGAGGCATAAAGGAGGACGCTCAGAAAAATCTGCAGATGGCCATAAATTGTAAATTGATCTACATCTATCTGTGCAATATTTTTTCGTTGATCCGTAGATTTGACAGCACCTATGCGTCACACTGCGTCTTGCCCCCTTTTTTCTTACAGCTTTTGTTTGTCATTCAATGGAAAGTAATCAAATAACAGTCTTGACTGTTTTACTGATGTACAGGTTATTTGTTTTAAATACCATTCGCTTCAAATTATTGACCGACGTATAACTACGTGACGGTGTTGCATGTATGCAAAGGGTACGAATTAAGGGATCATGAAAGGAAATTGCTCACAAGACGTGTTACTTAAAACAATGATAGATAGACGTCCCTCCCCTGTACCCCGGTAGAATCCAGTGATGAGAGTTATTGCTCTAGCTATGTCATTGATATCAATCTTTCTTTCATTTTGATCGTCATATGAGTTATAGCTAGGATTTTTATAATCGAATTCTCTGTGAAAGGTTAATCTTACCCGTACATGCTGACCAGAGACATGCAAAATGATGAACCCAGTGCAGTATGCCCCGAACTAAACTTAAAAAAATCAGATTAAAAAAATTATTGCAGCCTTAATTGTCTTGATGGAATTTATAGTGTTAATACATCAAAAGAAGGGACGATGATAGGGAAGGTTAATGATGCATTTCTTTAGGACTACAGATACCTCGATTGCGACTACCTTCGCAGTGTATTCTGCGTCTGTAAAAACGCTGCCATGCAGAAACCTGATGTTCATGTAGATCATCTCTCGATCTGCACATTTTCTACTCGACCTTCAACATCAATTTCACAATTTCTGGTATTGCTAAGGTACATAAACTATTTAACAATATGCATGTGTAAACATAAAAATAACTAACCAATAAGATCAAGTAAACATATTACTGATAAATTGAGGACTGCATTATAAATAGATCTTGGTGTTGATTATACCTAATATCGATATACACATAACACCAGTAATCAGTACACTGCTCTAATATGCCAATTACATCAGTGGTACTAGTAATTTAATCCTTAGTTATCTCATCCCAGAAATCTACTATAGGGAAGTCACGACAATCTCCATTCTGGTAAACATAGTCGTCCGTTTGATGTAGGAGGCTCTGAACATGGTATCTGTACCCAGTCCGGTAACTGTTTCATAGTCAGGTTGCAGAATACAATCTGTGTAAGAAGGGGCACCGTGGAACGGACAGACGTTGATGATTTGATTGATGGTTTGGATGATTCCGCATTCACATTTGTCATTCTTTTGGGCTGCAGTTTTTCAGTTGACCAGCTCGCTTACTTTTGAGAGGTCACCATGGAAACTTCCACAAGTATATAGCTAACGCAGCCAAGAACAGAAACCAGATGTCTATTGTTTTTGAGATATAGTATAGACTAGGTTTCTTAGGGCCTATTTAACGACGAGACGCCTACTTTTACACACTAGTACTCGCGAAGCCCGTTAGCACAAGGGACAAAACTACATGCGATATTGTCCAGTTCTGAAACCACAATCACATAAACATTGAAAAAGCAGGAATATAGAACTTAAATCTTGACTAACTTAAGATTATTTTTTGCGTGTGTACGGGCTGATGTTACTTTATCGAGTGTAAATACTTTTACTAGGAGATGACAATTATATAACGAGTTTCTAAGCATAATGATGAAACCTCGAGTGATATGAACAGTTTGGTTTTTACAAATATAATTAATCGTAAGATTGGAATAGATCCCCAACAGAAAAGAAAAGGATCACTGGAAGAGGGATATCGGATTGCAGACGACCGCTTTCTGAGTGGCTTGGATTCTTTAATGTGCCAAAATTTTAACGCATATGTCATTGAGACCTTATGTTTGTAGTAATCTATATACATATTGGATAAATGAGAGACACTTACTATAACATCATGATCAGAGTTTAATAGTACTCAAATTTCATTACTTTCTAACTTTTTTAAAGTTTTTTTTAAAATTTCATTTTGGTTCAGTACCAACCCAAACATCAAAAGGGCAACCCGCTCTACTAGTGTTATCAGGTACGATATGTGGGAGAGGGGGCAGGGAAATGTCCCATGGTATATTCAGTTGCCCCCTTAGGACAGTTTGTGTCATTGAATGAGTCAAGTATAATGTTAGTGGCACTGCTGATAGTACCTTCTTCTTTGCCTTGCACCCTCTGTTCTCCTCGGTTTCTGTAGGACCACATGTAGCCAGTATAGCCAATGCGAAGGGAAAGTGTGCCGTCACGATTTTGAAAATGTTTCAATTATGAAAAAATACTCAATTTTCATGTTGCCCAATTAGTGAGAACGTCAATGACCAAAATTGAGAGTGTTGCCCTTTCCCAACACTGAGATATTTGCTTTCATAGTTTTAAACCTCTCTAACAAAACCTTGTTGTTTGATGCTGGTGCCTAACGTAGGGAACCATGGAATATCAACGGAGTTTTGACCATAGATTTTTGAGATTCAAATGTCTCTAGTTTAAACACTATCTACAGTACAGGTCTTGTATTTTCGGAAACAGTCTATGTCTGAGTCAAATAGTACTATTTCCAAAGTGACGTTTGATTTGTGACGTCATCACTTTCCCTCCGCATGGCTAATTCATACCGTCATGTGATCTTGCTAGAACCATTTAAATTTCCTTGCAATGCCGTTACAAGTGGATCTCCATAGTTTATTTTATCCTTCCTCAAGGCCATGCATTTAAACATAGTAAACAATCTGGCACAATTTCTTCGTCAAGGAAGCACAAAGAAATAACTGAGAAATAAAAAATAAATGTTTTGTTCGAATTGTTAATAGTAGTTTACTCCATCATTAAAATATACAAAATCCATTAACTTTATGCATAAATTTTCATTGCCGCAAGTACGATGAATCTGGGCTCTTCCTATTGCCCGAAATGTTTTTAACAAATCCTTTCGAGAGGATTGTCCCCTTGACTCTTCTTTACTTAAAAGCGAGAGTGATTATATTTTATTTACAATAGTTGTATTTAGTGGGTCTTTTATCCAAACATGTGTGTTTTATCTCAGTTTTGCGGTGGCAGAATGAGCTGTACGTTCGTTTCCGGTATTCTCATTCCAAGGTGTCCAAGGTATTAACTTGAGCGGTTTGAGAGTTTCCACAAATTTTTTTACTTTTTGAGTTTCCTTTCGCGTTTCCATCTCACGGAAAGTACGAAATTGCCGATAATCGAATGTCTCAAGAAATCTTTCTCTTGATATGGGTCTGTGAAGCTTATTTTTTACGTAAAATGCTCCAGTTTTTGAATTTAAGATGTTCATAATCTCGGCCATGTTGCGCCAGGATTTAACTGGTGCGCTTTTAACTCTTTCAACTGTGTGGTTTGCGCCGGCAGCTCGCCGTTGCCAAATCAACTCCGTGTTTAGAAGTGCACTTTTTGAACGCTCAGTAATGCAGTTTTCTCTCCTGAAATCACCTGTAAGAAATTCATTGACATTCCCTTTGTCTCTGTTCACTGTATACACTTGACATTTATCGGTAGTTTGATCTCTTACTTTTGCAGTTTTTAAGCCCTGTTTACATTTTCCGTCTCGTTTCCCAGTCCTTCTACGTTGGTCGATAGTCGTAACAAAATCGTAATCACTTTCATTACTTGATGACGTGGATAACAAAACGGATTTCCGTGCATTACTGTCGTAGCCAGTCTTCGCTTTTAGTTTCGCATCCTCTTCTTCGTGTTCTGCAAATGTATGACGAACGTCCTTCACGTGTTGCCTAGTTGCAATACCTTGTTCAAACTGTTGTCGCCTGGCATCTAATTTCGTGAGTGTTCCTTGATGACTTTGTGCAATTTTTGCACTCCTTCGAAGCTTATTTTTAAATTTCGTCGTTACTATCCGTTGGTCAATTGCAATAAATGAGACAACATCTCTTTCCTCTTTGTTCAGGCTCTGGATACGTTTCTCTAGCATGACGTCTGCTTTCCAGTTAACGAGGTGAACCTTCTTAGATTTCTCAGCTTGCCCTTGTACACCCGGAGCTCCGTCATCGTTTTGTGCTTTAAACATCCTTAACGACGTCTGTTTCTGGAAAGGATCCTGTCGTAAATGATCATAATTATGTGATATATATCATGCAATTCCTACTCATGGCGCCATCGATATATTAATGCTCCGAATCTCATGAGAAATGCAAACATGAAGATTAGGACAGTAACTCCTTTCCTAGTCAATGTAATCCTTAAGTTTGAGGTTTACTTCCGTGCTCAGCTGTCCATAGCGAATGACATTTGCTGTAACTTTGTTCGACTGAAGGAAATGGGATGTTTAATCACGAGGACGTTGATTTCTCGTTCATTCTATGTGGCTTTCTGAACTGATTCCACAGTGATAACAGCCCGAAGTTCTTTTTATGAACAGGAGATTAAATTACAAGGCTTCGCTTAGAGATTCCTCGGTCACCATGGGTGCGTATATTTTTGTATCAACGTGACACCAAGTTAAAAAATTGCGTACTTCAACGAATCAATCTCTTCATTTACGCATACTTTGATAACAAAGATGCTTTTGAGTGCTGTCCAAGAGCCTCGCGTTTGCTTAATTCATGCATCTCCAAATGAATAAATTATAAGGCGATTTTGTATCAAATATCCATCACAATAATGTCTATTTATATTTTATTGTTATTGATGAAAGCATGTACTTTTTTAACAGGTTATAATGTTCAATTGAGACTATAGTAGTAAGAAAAGGAAACAATACATACATAAGATTCGTGTAAGTCTGGACATAACAACGTAAAGGAATGATTCCGTGGTCTAGGTCAAAGATTCACGAGTCAATGCTTACAATGTACAGTACTTCAAATGCCTACCTTTAGAAGCTAAAACAAAGAACGAAAACAAAGTCTCGTTACGCAAGTTATTTATTGATAGATAAATTAATTGTTGTACTTCTAGATATATCTTTGTGTTCTGTTCTTATGACCCATGCGTCTATCTCTTCGTTCTTTTAGTTCCCCTTTTCGATTCATATTTTTAGTTTCTTCGTTTGCGGCAAAGCTTTTGTTTCTCTATCCTTAGTTTAACTCGAAGGTTCTTGGTTGTTGTTTCTGTAGTCTTACTAATCGATCTATCTTGTGTTCCTCCTTCTGCATTTCATATACTCATTCTTGAATCAGCTGACATAAAAACAAGAAAAAGGTTTGCAAGCAGAAAAAGGTTGTCTACCGGGCTTTTGGGATAATCACAAAGTTGTATGAACACTTATTGATTAAAACCGCTACCACTCAGGCAGTCCACATGCTGTTTGGCTCTTTTGAAAACACAGCTGGGTGTAGGTTTCGTTCCTTCCTTTTCTTATTCGATTCGAACGATTTTGTAGTCGGAGTTGTGTCAGAAGAAAAAGCTACCTAAGGACAGAAATTTTTATTCTATTTAATGCCCGTTGCTGTTTGCTATTTTACTGTTCAGTATCACAAACAGACTTTGGTCACCTATTCATTTGGTCATTCGATGATACATTTTTTATAGATTTACGGTAATTCATGTGTTCCTTGGAGAAGGAATTAGTGAAATAGTTCATAATTACATAAAGTTTTTCTTAAATTCACTCTGTTCATTTATTTATTTTTGAAGAGATACTAGAGAAAGAAGAAATGTCCCGGGGTCGAATCCCGGTGGTCACATTTTCGCTTGATACTTCCAAATCCTCTCTTCTCTATAACACGTTATAAATTTTAGTATCTACTCAGCTGTTGTCTAGTTCATTCACTCGTTCCACCGTCCTTTGAATAGTTTGTTTCATATTTTTGTTTCTCTATCCTACAGTTTGATCGGTTACATACTTTTTATTCTAATGATGAATGTATAAACCCAGCAAAGAGAGTGTAGTAAGACCATAGTGACAAAGAATAAGTCCAAATTTGACGAACACTCATAATTTTCTTCTAGCTTACGATGTATCTCGCATCATTATCAAAGAATACTAAAATAACATAACGTAGGAAACCTTAATCAGCACTATACAACAGTATAGAAAAAACGTAATGGTCCCGAAGGGAGAACAGCAAGTGTTAAAAGAGAGACAGAGGAACAGAGCCCAGGGATAAGTTTACAGATGGTTTGAGTTTCGACAGAAGAAGACTTTCTTTGAGTAACAAGCCGAACTCAGAGCTGGCCGTGGTTAGGAAATCGAAGTTAGACAAAAAAAAGTATTACAACAGTCAATACAATGCGAACGAATACTGGAAAAGTGAGGGCTGGAAAGCCTTTCCCTGTCAAAGCAGAAACACCCAGGTGGTCCGATAGGCGCCTATGGAACTGGCGGATCGCCTGACCCATATACACTGTACTACAGCATTGACATTGAAACCGATGAACTTTTTAAACTTTTTAAACCGATAATCTTTTTAAACTTTTTAAACCGATTATCTTTTTTATTCATTCACTTAGTTTTAGTATATATGTGCTTTCCGCTATAGCCCTTTATTAAACCAAGTTGAGAAAAGAGGAGATTCGTCATTATCATTCAGCACCACGTGCCTTCAGATAATCTTAGCAAGTGGAAATATAATGATGGCGGGTAGAAATTTTTCGATAGCTTATGATATGCAACAGTAGCTTCATGAAGCATCAGGGAAACCCAAGATTGTATGTAGAATAGACACAGTAAGAAAATACTTTGCACTGTCGTGGGGACGGAGACGAGTAGAAGAGGCGGGGGTGCTCTTGGGTTACGCCCAGCTTTTTTAGTGTGAGATGCGCTTCATCAGGGTTCCCTAGGACAGCGAGTTTCGGTGTATCTTCGAAAATAGGTTTGAAGTTGCGTACTAAGCGTCAATGGTAATTCTATCAACTGAACGTACGTCGAACAACACTCGTAATTCTTTAAAAATACGTCTTTGTTTTCATAAAACTGTTTGGCATTAAGTAGTGTATTTATCTTACTATTCGGAATCAGAAAAACGGACGATTTTCTTTTTTAATCCCGAAAAGATTTTATCTTAAAAGGACAAATAGTGCAGGCTGGTAATACTGATTGTGAAGATCAATAAGATAAAGTAAATTTTATTTTATTTTTCTTCTTCACTCAATACAAGGCAGGGTGGCCACTCCACGGTATTGAGTTATTTTGGAAGAAGTAGAGAGAAAAAGTAAACAGAAAAATAGATTTAATTAATGAGCAAAAATTGTTAAAGCTGTGCAAGAAGATGGCGATTGACATCAGATTGTCAAGATCATAAGTAAGAGGAAAGCAGTCTGAAGATAGAGAGTTCCAGATCTTGGCAGTCGTAGACACGAAACTGTTAGCATAGGAATTTCTGTTTGTTTTTATAAGAAACATTTTCTAGTCGCAGTTTTCTTTCGACCAAGCCTTCTTAACTGTAGCTAGGTCGTATGGCAGCATAGTAAAGAAAGATAGAATAAATTCTAATTTTATCCTTACGTTTTTTCCGCAGTGGAGCCTTCGAGTCGATTCTGATGAGCACGTATTTAAATTCATCTTGTCGAAAATCGGATTTAAGAAGAACTTTGCAAAGTAAGTTTTATAGTGTTTTTTGGCTTTTTATTAGTCGTAACGTGTCTGAGTATTGTCGAATTTATGCCATCGTTATGTGATATATTGAACTTGTTACGTAGAGGACCTTGACGATTTACGAGGAGATAATTATTCTCCGTCAATATGTGGACTCGTGGTGATGTAACCTGAATGATCAGGCCAGCTCCTATACATACCAACTGGAAACAAGTAAAACTCGACTCAAAACTCATTTAAAACAAGCAGATTGCAAGGTGGCATTGTCAAGACAGACATGATGGAGAAAAGAAGGTTTGAACTCGTAGTTTTGAAAGGGTATTAGAGATAAACAAGATATGGTGCTACTGGGACCCTATCTCTATAAGATCTACTCGAAAGTGTGATCAATATACAGGTATCAATATTGTGACATGGTCACGAACGCAGCAAAGAATGGTATCGTATGTTTTGCACTGAAACGGGTAGGCTGTTTGTGCAGATGCCTTACATCTGTTAGGTGCATTGAGACGGCTAAATGCTAGATAAAGACTCCTTGCTGCGTGACCACTGATCTTTAAAGAACACTGGATCGAGCAACTTCCGTCTTAAAGTGAGGTCATTTGTTGGACACCATTTCAGTCCCTATCAAACAGAGGTAAAACAATGTTACGTAAAAATGGCGGACCTTCCCGCGCTATTTTGACTAATGGGGGCCAGTACTCGTAACTAAACTTTTTCGCTGTTGGAAACGATTGGAAGCTTGGGCTAAGGAGATGCTCAGGGTATGCATACATTTCTGTATTTAAATTCTTAGCCTCAATATCCTTAAAGTCGTTATGCTTATCAAGGAACAATGTTTTAGTAGTCATCTCAAAGCGCAAAGTTTATTTCAGTTTAATAAAGAGAACCTGGCTTCCCTCCTTCCAAGATACTCCCCCCCCAAAAAAGAATCTGCCCCGTT
>JAAAKL020018984.1:0-10019 GCA_010016065.2 Carybdea cf. marsupialis auct. non (Linnaeus, 1758)
ATAGGTAGGATGCTACATTTTCCGATGCAAATGTATCTTGTTTTTGTAACATACCACATAGGCGATGGTTCATTTCATTGCAAAACTAAAAGAAAAATGGTCTTATCAGGTGGATGGACTTGCCCACCCTTGGAGATGATTTTCAAGAGATTCCTTTATTGCTTCGAAAGATAGGGAATTATCCACCGATGCATAGGATAAATTTGTACTCAAATGTCAACACCAGTTCCTCAACATTAAAAAATTATCAATTTTGTTTCGATATGTTTGTATCAACAACTACATATGAATCCTAATCCTTAAGCATCAAATAAAAAAAGTAATTGTTGTTATGTCCGCACTGACAGTGGACGTCGAATTGCATTAATGTCGTGAGCCAAACTCTCGTTTAAAAATTGCTCCTTCCCTTACTACAGAAGGAAACTGGGTACCAGTAGAATATCCTGCATAGTATGAGCATAGATCTGGTGGTAACGTTGACCATGTTTACTTGTATGCATTTATTTAGTTATGAAGAGACATATTTACCATTTCATTAAATTATTTTTGTTATTTCTCAGCATTGCATGACAAGAAAAGTCACTTTGTGAAAACAACAACAAGTCACTATTGTTTTCGTTAATGCACTTAATACATCTGTGCCAGGGTTAAACGAGCCTCCAAAAATTATTACTTTTGAATGAGAGAGAGAAATGTTGTTACCTACTTTGTTGTTGTTTTCACTGTTTCCTTATTCGATGATGTGAAAGGATTGTAGTTTTGACTGTCTTCAAGCGTCGTTATCTTGCGTTACCCTCCACTGCAAATGTGCAGTTTGTCTTCAGTTCTTGATTGCGATTAAAACACTAATCAATAGTCCTGCAATAAGGTCCCATACGGTTCCTCTGGCTTGTTAAAACTGGGTGCTGATTGCGCTGAGCGTGATGTTGAATGCCGCCACATTTTGGTCGGTTTGAGTTTTCCCATGTCTTGAAAGAAATTCTGGCACTCTGTTTTCTGGCTAGTTAGACCTTCGGGAAACGCAGTTTTCCCTCTTTTCCTTCTGCCATGGTAAACTGGATGCTTAGATTTTGGCTTTTATGTGTTCAAAAATGACGGTTAAGATATGATCAACTTTTATCTACAAGCCCGATGGTCTCGCATCAGTGATTATTAGTCCTGCAGTTCAACAGCATTGCACAAATGTTTTCATAGTAATGGATGACATAAGAGCTATGTTCGCAAACCTAAGATAACTTGTTGCAGTTACGTACCTTTTATTTAGTTGACGTTGAGCTGGGTAACAGGGAGTAAAAAATGTGGGATGCCAGAGTCTACATGTCTTATTAGTACTTCTGAATCGTGAATTTTAGGAAGTCCATAAAAATGTAAACAAGGAGAATCCTTGAATTTGATCTTACGACGCAACAACTCAACTGATTTTGCAAATTTCAATAAAGTGAAAAGAGTCAACACTTTGAAAATCATGATTTCATCAGATGCTATCTATTTGTATACAAGAATTCCGATGGAATACAGGATACATAATACCTAAAACCTTGCCATCAACAAAATTTACTTGTATTCAGAACGTCTCGAAATCAAACGCGTTTTTCTTACGTAAACTAAAAAAACAATCAAATAACGTACTGACTGTATTACAATGACAATGTTACGTTTTCGGTTTATAAGAACTCTATGTCTCACTCCGCTCCACTTAAACGATTATTGATATACTTTTAAACTAGTTTTCTCTCTGAACTCGCTGCAGTCACCGACAACATGATTTTAAAAAAGGCCATTAAAACTTTCATTAATACATCAAATTGTCACCATTATTTAATATTTGTATTATTACTCATATTGCAAATAGATAAAATCTAATATCGAAGAAATCGATGATCGAACAATTTGTATTAGATCGAAGAAGAAATTAGCAAGCAAGCATTTACAAATCACATGTCAATAATGATAACATTAAGGACATGATGTTCAAAAAATGAAGTGTCCCTTATAACACCTGCTATTCCCTATATTCCATATCCATTTAAACGACTATGAAAATCATATTTAGGTCATGTTTTCCGAAGCTAAAAGGCAAAAATTTGCAATTTTGTGCATATATCTATAAAACAATTGGAGTTGTATTGGCTCCTTTAGGGTATATAGAAAGCATAGAAATAATCGAGTACTCCAAGAACACCAATAATTGCAAGTGAGTGTTTATCTATGCTTGGCTGACATGAATAAACCTGGTAAATTTGTTTCAAGAACAACAGGTTTATCAATTGAGTTTCTTATCAAGTCAAAGTATTACATTGATCAACAGGGTTTTCAGAGGCATTTTACCAGATGGAATTCGAATATACCGTTGAAATGCAACCCCTGACCAGATAGGAAAGAGGGGTGCCCCAGCGGTGACTTTCTTGTGTAATATATGTCATTAAACAATAAAGTAATGACGTTACAGCTCAAATTATCTTCCTAATTTTGGTATTAGAAATTTTGGACATACTCCAATTAGTAAAGCTTTAAAATCACTTCCATAAAATCCTGGCTATATTTTCTAAAGAGTTTTAAGCAATAACAATGCAACAATTATTATTTTTATACAGAAAATTTGACTTAACCATGCTTTGATCATGTGACTAAGTTCAATAGGTAGTTAACGGTTTAAAAATAACATGAGTGGGTGACAAAACTTGGTAGACAATAAGCCCCTCCCTTCAAGTTTAGGAGTCAAAACATAGTGTATAAGGTACGATGAAAATGTATTTCATTACATGTTTTGCAAACGTCTTTGAAATTTGGTCAATTGCGTGCAGTGGAAAGAGACTAATGACTTCAGAGCATCAACATAAAACGCACCAATTGAAAATCAATGAAATTGCAGTGTGGTTCGACAAAGCAGGCTAATATTGATAATGTACATTAAATTTGCGATTTTTCTATAACCTCATTTAATTTGATTAATTATTTAAGAAGGAAATTGTAATGCTGAAATCATGTCAATATTCACTTACAACAAAGGGGGCCCGAAAATCTTCGGCGAAGAGTCTTGCAAAGGTTTAGGAGGAAAGAAGATGCACCGATGAAACGAAGATCAGTTACAAAACCTTTATTTCCAAGGTAATTTAATAGACATAGGACAGTGATATCTGTAAAAATATATGCACAATAAGTAGGGGCTATTTTCAACATGGATACATGCTTTTTTGTTCATGATAAGGAAGGTATAGCGTCCCTAACTATTTCCAAGTGTTGTATCGAGTATTTACATGGTCTCAAGAAGATACTGGACAGAGCATACAATAGCATGTAAACTCAGATGCATGGAATTCACCGTTTATGAGATGGAAATGAAGCCAAAGAAATTGGAGTACCAATACAGTGGCAAATACTTCATATTACAGTATTTGATAGGTTCAGTCTTCTTTTAAACTGAATTTCAGGCAATATTACATATTTCATATCTCTAAGGGATTTTTTCAATTTCAATGATGTATACGAAAGCAATTATTTGTGTAAGCTTTTCGAACAGTCTTTTGCAATGCCCAGTCATAAACAATGAAGATGACAATTACTAGCGTCATTTGAACCCATTTTAATAGTTGAAGTTGGTTTTTTATCAGAAAAGTCTCTAAATAAATTTAAATTGCATTAACGTCCATATTTCGCCACGTGCTGCTGACTTTGTTATGGCCCAATGCTTCCTCGTGTATCAGCTAGCATTGCATTATAGCAGTCAGAAGCTTTATTGCACAGTTTTAATCCTCATAGTATTCTAACGCAATTTACTCCCTGATTCACGCCTCACTTACAAAAATAACAAATATGACACTTTAGCTTCTTCACACACCAATAATATTTCTGAAAGTCTGTATTACTGTAATTTTTACTAGAATAAAATTCATTACGTTTGGGAATATTGCAAATCAAAACATTTTGACTTTAAAGAGAGGATCTAGTTTAAATCTGAGAGAATGCTAATTTAGGTCAAATAATGATTGCAAAGTGCATTATAAAATTAATAAATTATACACCATACCTCAATCACAGTTTTATATGGTTAATTGTCTTTCGAAAGTCTTGAAAAATACGATAGAAGTAGTTTCAATCTATATTTAATATAGAATAGTCAGAATGAAAAAAGAAACAGCAGGAATGAAACTCTTGATTTTTATTGAGTATTTTGCGTCATTTATATATCTCTGAACACTAACTTGTCAAAATACAGCACTAATTAAGTAGTCTAATTTCTGATTGGCTATTTTACAAACACAGCTGCGTAAAAGTTTCATTATTTTTTTCAGTTTTGACAAATTTTGTAGCATCCAAAAAAATTTCAAAAAAGTTTCCAATTTAATGTATGTTTTGAAATCGAAGTTAAGATCGATTCTGAGTGTGGAGTGAAATCTTCATCCAGTATACAACATCAAGTCAAGTGGACATGTCGCATGTAAAATGTGCGCAAAGCACCACTTCAACATTACCGATTGATGGTTGGGCAAAATCCCTGTAGAGCAAAAACGTAAACATGTCTCCCACATAATTCCCATATCATCTATGTGCTGCTTCTTACGAAAGCACATATTTTTCTTACCCCGTGCAACCTTACTATCTTTGTGGCATTACCGTAACGAGTATGTTATCTAGATTTTAATATCACCCTCTCATTTGACGGATTACGGGCCGAATGATCAGGTATTCCGTATAAAAAACTACCATGCAAACTGTTTAATTTACTTGACACCTCGACATGTCTAGCCCTGACACTTACAAATACCTGTTGTCTAATACGTCTTAACAAGGGCATCAGCAAACGCGTATCAGAGGGGTTTTGAACTTAAGACTATTCAAAAAGGCCTTATTCTCATTGCAACATACTGTTTACTGATGACGATGATTTTTGATGCTTGCGTGTTGCACCTTGCTACCGTCAGGAGAGAGACTACAACCTACCGAGTAATTAAAGAAATTGGCCCCTTTTTACATTAAATGCCTTCTATGATTTCACTCATTAGATTTAGTAAAGGCTAGCACTATTTTTGAACAACATAGGAAGTATCATTTGCATAAAAGTATGATATAAACAAACTATCAATATTTGCATCCTGCATATTTTCTCACGTGAAAAGTTTCTAAGTCTCAGCATGTCTCAGTGGCACGATTGAGACCCTGTTGCCAAATGAATGTACTTATCAGAGAGAGTCATGGTCTTAGCAGTGACTTATCTGCCATAGATTTTAATACAAGCATTCAAGTAGACTGCACTTCTACAAGGTGGACAGTTGTTCGACAGTTTCTTTCTCAAATTTTCTCATTGTCTCATTCTCTTTTCTACGGAAAGGACATTAAAAGTACGAGGACTGCCTGCTCCTCAAATAATTGTTGCATCCTTCAAATATCACATGCATTTTTTTGTTAAGAAGGTGCCCATGTTATCACCTGTTCAGTCATTATTTGGTCAACCCGTAATTAAATGGGTAAGAAGGTAGCACTTAGTACAATTTAGTTAGTTTGTCAGTGCAAAACGAATTTTAGCTGTCATTAGGAAACTATAGGCATTAGAATACGGCTATAAAAGCTACTACTAAATACTGCTATAAAAGCTACAAATAAATACGGCTATAAAAGCTATCATAATTGGGAATACTCAAAGGCAACATTTTCAGCCCAACGTTGCCAGTAATTTAAACTTTAATATGGTGATAGAGATAAATAATATATCTGCTTCAGAGATGTCCCAGGGGTTAGTATCTTGCTAAAATTACGCCTCTTAATATGTTTAAATCTGACATTGGATATTAACAAGTAAGTAATCACTCATGAGAGTACTCTTAATGCAAGTAGTCTAATAAACCCAATAAATAGGGGTCTGTAAACAGAGGTCTGCTATTGAAGGTTGTACAAACCGGAAGACTACATTTCACAGATGCTATATTTAAAATACTAACACAATGCACCATGTTTCAAACATACTTGAGAGACAAGTTTTTATATATGCTTTTACCATTGTCGTGTGAATATTGATCGCTTTTGGAAAATGTAATTGTTTAAGAATTTACGTTCAACCATTTTTCAGCAGAAGTCCTGTTGCCATTGTTTCTTCTATAAATTCAAAGCAGCATCCAGGTCTTTGACGGATAATCAGTTTACATGATTGGAACTTTCTAGTGGTGTAATGAAAGTTGGGGTAAGCTACTTTTAACTCCAATGTCACATTCTACAAAGAGATATGCGGAAATCTGATTGCCATGGAGTTGGTAAATAGACAGAAAACATGCCTACAAAAATAATGATTGCCTATTCTACCTTTTGCAAGATGTTGGTTTACCATATGTTTCAAGATTCATGCCAAGTACTCAAGGCACTACGTAAGAAAATAGAGGTTAAAACGGCCGTGACAGTGTGTTTGTAATCAAGGTAAACATGTAAAGTAGTAGAAAATAAATTTAGATAAAGATAGTGTTTGCAATATTGGAGAGTAAATATTTTGAGGCTTAGATTGAGCACAGGTTTCTTCAATAACTGTTTGGGGGTTGGTGGAGGGTAGTAGCTAAATTGGCAGATGCTGAAAAATTTTCAATTATACATTAGTCATCCTTACATTGTACAGTGTTTTAAATGACAGTCATGAATCAGAAGAAAGATGACATTATGACATTAAGTTGCTTCGTGGCTCAGGTTTGCATCTATCTTGGATTCAAGAGAGCGGTAACGAGTAGCAAAAAACAATGTAGGAGGAAAAAACTTTGTCTAGAAACAAACAGATGCACTTTGAAGAGATCTGGTTGCAAAGGAGTAATATGTACAGGAAGGTTATTTAATTCAGGCTCTAAACACCTGATGTACAATGCCTTCAAGATATCTAAGTGGAAAAAAGATCTTGCTCGTGCTAGTGGCAAGGGGCAAATCATTATCAGCACAAGATTAGTTTGAAAATAAATGAGTTGCAATAGCAGAATTTGTAGCATCTTTAGTAGGCTTGTCTACTCGCAAAGATTGAGATCTCTTCCTTAGGACACAGGCTACATTTTGTGCTACCCCGTCCACTAGCCTTTGGAACTTACACCCATAACAGCATTTAATATTATATACAACATTACTGTGTTGGTCGGGAGGCAGCACAGGCTTCTTAGCTAAGGGCAGACAGCGTTGATATTTTTAAGTGGGGTTACAAGAGCAAAAACATTTACAATTGGACTTCAAAGCGTACTTAGTATACCCAAGTCAAGGTAAACGAATGTATGTCAAGACAACAAGGCAGCCTTGAGAAGCGGTCATAGTTCAGGAATCACGCTAACAGAGAAGAATAGGGCTTAAAATTGAAGCATTTTGTAACCTAAGAAATGAGACGAAGGCTGACAGCTGTAGGATGTGAGATTCTTTTTAACAAAGCATTTCCTTATTAGAAACGTACCTCCATACCACAGAGCACTGAATTTCAGAATAAAAATACATAAAAGTAAATGACATTGTTGAAATCTTCAACAAGTACTTTGTAACAATTGGGCGAAGGCTCTTGTCTGAAAAATCTTTAAGCAAGAGAGATTACGAAATGCACTCTTGTCTCTTTAGAATCTGTTGTGAAAAAATGTGAAATAACTTAAAAGTCAACAAAGGGATAGGTCTAAACAAAGTAAGTTCAAGAATTCTGAACGATATAGCTAAGAATATGGCAGCTGGTCTACAGAAACTAATTGACTTTTTATCGAAAACTGGCCAGTTCCCAAGGAATTGGAAACCAGCAAAAGTCATGGCTTTATGATGATTACCGACCTATTTCGATTTTATTAACTGTCAGTGCGATCATCGAACGTGTAGTTCATCTGCAATTATATGATGTTCGATTTTAAATCATCTTTTGTGCGCCAGGCAGTTTGCCTCTTGCAGCAGACGATCAACTGCAGGTCCATTACTACAGTTCAGTGATTCTTCTATACAACATGACAAGGGCAGCTTTGCACGAGTCCTTCTTTGGGGCTTAAAAAAGGCTTCCGATAAGGTTAATCATCGCATCTTACTAGAAAATATATCTGAATATGAAACCGATGTGTTATCAACTTAATGGTTTAAATTATTGTTGATAAACCAATATCAAAAGACGGTAATTGGTAATATTTCTTCATCCACCATACACGTAATTGCTGGTGTTCCTCGGAGAAATGTGCTAAGGTCAAGAACTTAATGATCTGATCAAATGCAACACGTCTCTTTGCAGAAGGGTTGTTAGAATTGCTTTAAAAAATGCTAATAGTCTTTTCCACATATGAACTAAGCAAACTTCCGCCACCGATATAGACCGTCTTTGTTTGTTTTCATTATGTAGTTCTTCCTTCACAAACGTACATTCATCCTTTTTTTAGCTTGTCACTGAATGTTATCCTGATTATGAATGCACGAAATATTCTTAGAACGTAGTAACATTAACTATCACGTATTCGGCAAACATGTCAACAGAAACCTTAAAATTGAAACTGGAAAATTACCAAGTTAGGCACCTATTAACAGCTGAACTATTGTTGCCTCTAATGACTGCACCGTTATGATATTTATAAAGTTAAATACATTATGTGTCCAATTGTTGTATCTGCGAATCTTCTCCCACAAATTTAGATTAAATAGAGAAAGTGTCTGCATAAACCACTCTTGCTTACAAGGCTAAAGAATTTTAAGTGCAACAGCAAATTCTTTAATATATAAGGTGGAACTTGAGGTTTAATATCTTTGAAACCTTTAAACTCAGACCTAAACAAGTAATCAGTAATCGTACGTGTTGGAAAATAGTATTTATATAAAACCTACCACGAAATTGTAGCTTTCAGTCAGATAACGTTTTCCATGTACACAAAGGTTCTGCATTAACATGCACTAGATACAGTAAAGGAAACATTTGTTATTTCTTGTAGCATCATTTGAGGGGCGCCTTGCTTATGTCACTATAATATACTTTGAGCAGACACAACTATCAACATCATCATCATCGTTAGCATTATCATTACATCGACGATTGCGGCACGCATACCTGAGATTCATGCTTTATCGCAAGAAAGGGAAACCAGTAACTATTCATGATCGTTTAAGTCACTAAATTAATGTTCAAATTAACTCAAATAAAAACTAAGTTATCAATTTGTTTACCTACAATATTATTTATTAATAGACATGATGGTACAGCAGTAAATGTTACTGAAGTTCGCTGCATACAAGGACTGTATACTGCTCTATGGATCGGAATCACGGACCCTTACAAGAAAATTAGAAAAGGAAGTTAATGGTTGTTACACTCGTATGCTTCGATATGTTAAGAACATGAACTGGAAGCAACATGTTACAAACAAAGAATTACACGGAAGCCTACCCAAAGTTACCGATACCATTAGAGTACGCCGACTACGCCTCGCAGGACACAGCTTCAGAAGTACAGAACCTGCAGTGCTCACGGTGTTTTGGAAACCGCGTCATGACTACAGAAATGTCGGCCGACCGACACTCGACTACGCTACCCTGCTTCAGAAAGACATAGGTCTTTAAATACCCGATATTCAGAAATCGATGAAGAACAGAGACCCGTGGAGAATGATGTTCATGAAGTCGGGTGCGCCTGATTGATGACGATGATTATTATAGAAAAAGTTTTTATTTTCTTACCCTAGTCTCGATACAGATGATAAGCTTCTGAGCTAATGAATTGCATTATTATTTAAAGATTAGAATACAATTGAGGCTATGTGCAGCTCTCGTTTGGTAATGATGCAATATAGTTGTCTCCTATTTATTATCCAATTTATCTGTTGTCTCCTACACGTTCAGATCACCCGTTGGTGTAAGGTTTGGCTTTTTGGCTTAAAAATCATAGATTTTCTGCTTGCGTTTGTCCTAGATTGCATTGGTCATTTTCCTGTGTTTTATATTTTATGATTTGCTTTCATCTTCATTGGGAAATCCTATGTTTACAACTTTTCTCTAATGCATAAGCAGGAGTAGATGTATTGTCCAAATATGGGGGGGGGGGGGGGGGAAGGGAAAATTTTGTC
>JAAAKL020018985.1:0-10019 GCA_010016065.2 Carybdea cf. marsupialis auct. non (Linnaeus, 1758)
CCCCGAAAAAAAATCGCACGGTTGAAGTGCGTTCCATCATTGTTACCTTTCGTGAAGCAATTGGAATTCGGTTTGGTTTGTGTTGTTGTCGTGTTGTAGCTTGTTGGGTTTGTTGTTGTCGTGTTGTAGCTTGTTGGGTTTGTTGTTGTTGGGTTGGGGGTTTTGGGATGCGGGGATGGTGGGCGTAAAAATCTTAGAAATCTGACTTTAATCTGACTCGGAACTGAAAATGACAGCATAATTCGTCTGACGAATGAGTACAACTCTGACATCAAAGAAAGATGCAGTTCGAAGTAGCGATCTACTCAAATAGAGCACTTCCTCGAATGAAATCCACTAACACGATAAATTGAACCTACGGCTTCTAATTCTTGTAATTTTGACAGGATTGTTTTTATTGCCATTTACTAAGTTGACTCGTTAATTGCCAAAAAAGTCGATATAAATTTTTTTTCTTATTATAGATATTAACAAAAAACTTAAGGACCAATGTGCCTTGGGTCTAGGGCGTTTACGTTCAACCACAAAACGTGGTGGTTCGACAGCAGTCTCCGATATACCCGTCTGACAACTATTCTATTTGAAGCTACCCTACACAAGCGTGAGACCATATTGTGCAATAATCTTGGAGCTTGCATATACTGATTTTCTACATCTTTCCTCCACTCCTCTTCTGCGTTGAATTGCTACAAAAACATTAAGTTTCACTTGCATCACTTTAATCCCTAAACTCAAGAGAAGGGGCAGCGTTTATCCCCCTCTCCCAATCTTCTTGATTCCTCCACTTACTTCGACAGGCCTGACTCAATTTTCTTTACTTTATGATGACAAGAATCTAAACAGAACTGCATGAAGTACAAATATAATACTTTTATAAAGGAGCGTGGAAAGAATGCATTAACGATACAGCGTGCTAGGTATGGACTAACAGGCCAGTGGAGATTGAACGATGGTAAACAGATCATAATGGGGAAAATTAAAATTGTTTTGTCATTTTTCTAAATGAAAGTTAAATGTCGTATCATGTTTGTCACAGAGCAAATCTTTTGCCTATTTTCTTTGCCCTCACTAACTCCTTTTTTTTAAATCTTATAAAAATTCAAACCCCTTCCCATTCCAATAACTTTGGATCACCCTGTCTAAAAATCAGTAAACTTATCGATTATCACGATCCTTCAAAATTCACTTTGAACATAGAGTCAGAATGTAAATCAATCACAAAATAAACTGATCAGCATCCTAAGCACCGGGCAACAAGTGAAAGGGACGTCACTTTCCACAAAAACAAACAATTGACAAAAGATCACTACGGATAGCATCGAGCTGCTTAGCTTAAGATCAGTCTAATGTATCATTTCCTGATTTTGAACACTATGTTCACAGACGTATTGGGTTATCTACTGCTTTGGCATATTCCACAATTGAAAATTTTCTGGGAATCGTGGGTCAGCTCTTGGGTTACGGTTTTGTCCAAGTCGATTGCCTTGCATCATCAGCTGCGCCTCAATGTTGGGATCTTTAAAGGGAGGTCTCTTCTGCATTTGAAATCTCTTTGGGTTTGCATCTCGCATCGAGGTATTTCCGTGGAATGGCATGAATAAACTGGGATCCATCGGATAAGAGCCTCCCTCCTGTTGCCCAAAATTAGTTGGTTGAGAAAAGTATCCCGGCGGTACATTGGCTTCAGTTATCCCAGGGCCATACGTATTGCCTTGTGCTGGACTCGTCTTTGCCCATGTATCGCCATCCTTCATGGCTCGCAAGTTGCTCAGGGGCAATGACACCGTCTGTGATACACGATTCCGATATGGAATCGCCGGATTTCCCTGACCTATACCAGGCTGCATGTCATGTCGAGCCCAATATTTGCCATCGTTAGCTCCCGGCCAAACTGATGCCGGCTGGTTACCTCCTTGCACCGTGGGATTGAACGGAGCTGGTATCCCTCTACCAGGGGCATTTGGTGATAAATCCGATCTCACGATAGGGTGATCTCTGGGTAAGAACCCCTCTCGTCCGTAGGGGTTATTATCGCGAGGAGATCCACTGTCACGGTGAAACGCGCGCGGGAAAGAGCCTCTCCTTGCCAGGTGACCTCCAGTCCAGTTGGTTGAATTTAGCATCTACATATATGAAGAAAGCGAGAACAGCTTGAGTTTCATTTATACACAATTGCATCGAACATTTGACGATAACCAAACATTAAATATAAGATGTCATTCTGGGAGTAGAAAACGTAGCCTTCAATACTCGTCATTATTCAAAAACACTGACCTTAAATGGTTCCACCAGGGCTCTGACGGTAATAAAATCTGAGTTATACTTTAAGATTGATATAATGATCAAACTTAAATTGCAGTTGCAGATATTAATAGGTGTATATTAATTGTGTAGTTCAAAGTTTTATATCGGCAGCTTTGTTGGCACGAGCACATAAAGGTTTGGAAGCTGTCCTCTTGGGAAACTCATACTAAGTATAACAATTAAAATTGGTTTCCTGGTATCATGTAATCCAGGAGATAATTTCCTGATTCTCGACACTTTTTAGTTGTTGTGATATTATAGTTATATAAAAACAATGATCTAACCCAAGACATAGCGACCGTCTCTAAAACAGGTCACAATTCGGTCACTGCGCTGCGTTATACCCTTTTACACTTACCAATAGGGGTCAAGAATTTAACCAACGACAGCACTCGTAATAATAACCCCGTCTTTGACTTATGAATATAATAACACCATCCCACTTTATGAAACTCGAAATCGAAGCCTTATAATGTTCTGTTCCCAACTGGTTAAATAGACAGATCTAGCTAGGAGTACTTTACAGTAAAACCTCGGCTAAAATAGTTTTCATCGCATGATGCTTCGCTCATGAAAAAATCTTATTGTAGTATTTCCATCTTTATACAATTATTTGCGTGCTATCTGAGTTCAGTTTATCACTTTTTTAAATTACAGCCAATGCTTTGTCACTTCCAATGTATACTTTTCTTGACAAAGAATCGCAAACTTTCGTGAAAAGCGCTTTATAACGTTTCTCACTTTTTTGTTCCGCCCCACCCCCACCCCAATTTAATAAACTTAGAAAAGTCAACCCCCTCATTTTATAGCACCTAACTAGTTTATTATTGAAAATCCTGTCATTCCTGCGTTTCTGGCAGCGTCCTAGGTTAACCTACCTAGTGGGCAGTGAGAAGGCCCTGATGCACTACGTCTGCTGATTGTAGAGAGTAGATTAGTAAGGAAGGGGTAGAGAGTAGATTAGTAAGGAAGGGGTACGTAGGGAATCCTGTTTCAGTAAGACTTGCACCTTGCACCGCAAACCTTTTGGGGCGCTACACGAACTGCTTCCTTCTAAAGTCTAGAAGGTTATTCTAAACCTACTTTCCACGCACTAAACGGTTTTACTGACGAGTTTCTCGTTTCACCAGAAAAGCGTTGCTTTGACTGTTACAGACGTGTCTCTTACGATTAAAAATTTCACGAGGGTACCACGGTGGGAAAGACGGAAACGAATTTAACGTATATGAATTTCTATATTGAACGGACGGGTAGTTTATGCTTGTGAGGGTGTTTTCAGGGTGCGGAATGACGTACGGATGGATTGCTCCCCTAATTCAAATACAGATAACATGCTTACAAAAAATTTTGTTTGAGTGCTGCATCCTCCCTTACACACACACAAACGTACACAAACATAAGCTCATGCATGCAAGCACATACGCACAAACAGACACACACAAAAATAAGCATATGCATACAAGCACATACGCACAAACACACATACACAAACATAAGCATATGCATGCAAGGATATACGCACAAACACACATACACAAACATAAGCATATGCATGCACGCGTATACGCACAAACACACATACACAAACATAAGCATATGCATGCACGCATATACTCACAAACACTCATACACAAACGTAAGCATATGTATGCACACATATACGCATGCACAAACTCTTTTAACCGAAAGTCTAAGTCTTAAGTCTACAATGGATTACATTAATCATAAGTGTTGATTATGTGCTGTTACCTCAGGTCTCGATCCTGCGAGAGGAGACGGTGCCCGTTCGAATCTCATCTTCGGCTCTGTACTACTAGTGGTCTTTTGCACGTCTGGGTTCGATCTTAAAAGGAAGGCGTATCATTTATCAACGAGAGAATTCACGTGCCAAAGTTGTAAAAGTAATAGTGTACTTTGTATACATCTATTATTACACAAAAGTAACATATTGTATAAAGGGCTATTGGTGATACTTTAACATTCCTAATTTACAGTCCTATGTAAGTCCTACATCTGTTATGGCCGAAAAGAGTTACAAAGGTACATATTTTAACATAAGTCTTTGAACTTAAAAAATGTTACTTAAAAATGCGGTGCTAATAACGTTGACTAATTAATTAACGTAAAAAATATATAAAGAATCAAGGATACTTAATGTAGAGTCAAAAAGTGAAGGGCGTGTTCTTGAAGGCGGGCAAGGATCAAAAACACAACAACAAAGCTGCTTCCAGCAAATAACAATATAACACCCTTACTACAGACTTGTTATAATTGTTATATTGTTAATTTTGTTATAACGAAGTCATAATGAAAAGGCAAAGACACAAGGAGGACCACAGAGAACAATAAAATGCAACAAAAGGTATCACCAAGGATCATGGAGAAAGTAAACGAAGCTGGTACAAGTCGCCATGTGTATAAAGTTGTGACACTAAACTGCAAATTCTGGCTTTCAAATTCAGTAGCATCAACAAAGGCACTTAACATTTCACAGAAGGATATATTACGACTCATCGGATAAAATAAGATACCTGCTCTGCCAGGGTGTACAAAGAGTTCCCAGTGTTGGTTTTGTACTCGTTGTCCATTGACTTAAGCGCGATCCCTCCAGCGAAGAGCTCTCCGTAGTAAAGTTGCTTCCTCCGGCATTGCGATTATGGCTTTGAGGCCACGGCTGCCGTTCTTCTACAGGCTGCATGACAAAATAGAACTTTGTTTATGGTACAGTGAGTTAAAATGTCACGAAGTAGCGTGACCATTTTAGCACTTAAAAGCTTCTCCCATCTGACACTCCTCAGATTACAAAATCCTCAGGATGGACGATATGTTCATGGATATCTATGTTTATGGGATAGGGGGAGGGGGAGTGGGGGCGGGGGATTGTCGACAGATACAACTTTAAGTGCAACTAGCTAGGCCAACTACAATACATGTGTTAACTTTGATTAATGAAATCTGGTATTTTATAATATAACCTCCACCTAAGAATAAAATATATCAACAATGCTCGGAGTCCGTTACAAAACGAGTTTAAAGGCCAGCTCCAAGTTTATATCCAACCTCTATCCCCTTCAGATGCTCCTGAACTTCTGCTGTCACTAAATGTGAACGATATTTCCTCCGATTATGATTCGACCGTTATATACTACTTGCATAACGAGGTTCTCCATTCAAAACAACCAACCATAAAAAGATTTGATATACAAACACGTCAACCTGATATGCAAGAACCGTCCAAAATTACATCACTAATAAAATTAAAAAATGATACATTAACTGATGCATGGGGACTTTTGACAGACTGGCCCTACTCCCATGCTTTTCTCTAAGATAAAATCTGTTAACTACATACATCGGTACACCACTTCTATATACTTGCCTTTGGATTCACTCCATCAGAGGACCAAAGCATTCCGAGATTCTCACCCATTATACCATGCCACGAGTAGGATGAATTAAATGGATCGAAAGGCCGGCCTTCGGTTTCACATTTCTGTTGTCCATGTTGCCCTGATGAAGTCTCGCTCTCGGTTGTAGTTGTTGCTGAGTTTGCTTCACTCTCGGCCATCCCCTGCGCTTGATCATTATCCTTCACCCCTGGCCCATCTTCAACTTTCTTATTAGAGAAATCGTTCAGTGACCATGCACTATAATAAAGGCTCTCCGTTGATCCTTTTAAGCATGGATGCGACAGTGTCTTCGTCAATCTTGGCAATGGGCTACTTGAGCGGTCATCAGTGTCAGGCTGTGATGAGCAAGAGGGTAGATAGTGTCCCTCTTCCTCGCTTGCTTTCTCAAATTCGCTAGTACTCTCTTCCGCATCATCTGGACTAAAAGTATAAAAGAAAAGGTGCCACAAACTTTAGCCCGAAAAAACATGTTGGTAAACATTCTGAAATGGAAACTAGAGTGTCACATTAGCTCACTGCTAAGCCCTATGATCTATTTGGTGAAAATCCATTAATTCTTCGACGAGTATGTCGTCGATTACATAATCAAGTCACGAGACTCGACACAGAAAATGGGTGGCAAAATTTGGGTGCGAGGACATGAAAAAAATAGAAAAAAGAAGTAAGGAAGAAGGAAATGAGGAAAAAGAAGAAGAAAAGAAGGGGAGGGGGAAAGAAGAAAAACAAGTAAAGGGAAAGGAAGAATAAAAAGACGAACAAAAGGAAGAATAAAGAAAGAGTACTGTATGAGTCACAGTGTGGCATGTGTAGTTGCTTCGATTAATTACCACCCAACGTCTGAGCAGTGTCGACTGTTTAAACTAAATCGGGTGAACACAGGGCACTCCTTTTATTGTTTCTGTCGTACTGGCCAATACATATGATATTCCTTATTTCCTTATCTCTACACATGACTGAGTCTGAAATAAACATGGAGCAACCAAAAAGTGTGAGATCCTCTAAGTCACCTACCCCTCGAGCATAAATTCAAAAGGTTCCACAATTCCAGGGTCCTTCCATACTTCCAAATCTGAGCACAGCATGGCACTATCCATCATATCGCCTTCCTTCTTATCATTTGGTTGACTATCTTCCAAATTCAGGTCATCAATAACGCTTCTCTTCTCACGCAAGGGTTCCGTATCAATATCTCCCTTGGTACCTTGAATTTCCTCTTGACTTTCTCTGTCATGCTGGTCCTCCTCTTGTTGCGCATCGCCTATTTCATGGATCTCGTCACTTTGCGGCGACACATCCACCTCTGGCCTCTCATCTGAAGGAGACTCCTTCTCATCAGGCAATGCTCGTTTATCTGAAGGTATCGTAACTTGATCAGCGGTTAATACACTAACAGCACTTGCGCAGCTTAAAGAACTTGGGAAACTCGTGGTGCTACCCAGTCCGCTGTCCACTGGTGACGTCTTTCCCTTGTCTTCCTGAAGCTCATTGTATTCCTCTGAGATCGAGTCTCTTTTAACCTCTGCTACATCCGCCTCTTTCGCAACTTCCTGCTTGCTAGGTTTTGCAGATACTACACCAGTCTCTTTTGCAATTGCTTTCTCTCCATCTGGTGTACCCGTCAAACACAAACTACTTGAACTTGATCCTGATAAAAAATCGATTACTTCTTGCAATTCTTCAAATGAAGCGACTGACGCATTCGTCTTCTGTCCTACAGAATAAGAAGTAATACAATGAGGTTTTACTACAAAGATGAAAAGAAAATGACTAACATAAGACGTTTCAGTATTTTTTAAACTATAACCATATTTCTCTTTTTTGATATTTTGCAACTTTTAATCATAAAAATAATCACCCCCTCCCCATCCCACCTTACCTCGACCACGACAATAATCTCCCCCTTCCGAACTCATCCTGAAAAACAAATTCACCTAATACCGAGAATAGTAATTAACGCATGACACCTTCGGTACACAAACCCACGACAAACACCAAATGACGTAGGCGATCCCAATGAAAAAGTCATAACATTTACATATCACGTGATCATCAGGTTACAAACCTACCAGGAAGTTTTGTCATAGGAGAAGCTTTGCTTAAATTGAGATCCTTTGGTTCTGAAAAGCGCATGCAATAGATTTCAGAAAAAAATGCTATATATGTGGTGGAAAGATATCCGGCTGTAACCATTTATATTTGGGTCTGAGTGAAGTAACTCCTAAAATTCGGGAATGGATATCCACAACAGAACTGGGTGAAACGGGCATTGATCTTCTCAAAAGTCGTCTTTTCTTAGCGATAAAGAACTCATATATCCATAAAACTCATAAATCCAACCCAAAGTTGCAAATGCGCCCCCCTCTCCAGATGTGCCCATTCCAAACACTAACGTAATGGCATCTCAAGTTGTACCTTTACTTCCTTTCAATGCTTGTACAGTTGGAGATTTGACCTTCGTTGATGAGGACAAAAACCAATCAGTGTCTTTCTTCGCTTCTTCCAAAGCTCTTTGCTGTGCCCTTTCTTTCCGCAAAGCTTCTGACTTGGCTCGTTTCGACTTTCTAGCTTTTCTTCTGGGCCTTGGAGGAGGTACTGGGTCCTTGCCATCTTCCGTCAACGTTTCCTTACTCGCTGTTAAAGCGACGAAACAAGATACTTACTAAGATGAGAGTAATTTTGGAGTCCAAACATACTGTACAACTGCATACAGTAGTGAACAATGGCAGTAATAGATAACTACAGGGAACCCCAATAAATTGTTTAAGTGGATGCCCAAGCTCGGTCAAGTAGTCAAATTTTGACCTCTTCCTCAGCGTTGCTGGCACTCCATCAAATCTTATTTTTGCTGATTACTTCTGACTTGGTCACAGTTTATCAGCAGATGGATTTAAATAAATAAATTGCTAGATCTTAATACGAAATGGGGTAGATTAATGCATGCAAAACGAGGAAAAACATTGTGTCGAACTTTTTACGATAAGACCTCCTTTTGATACACTATCTTTTATTACGCATCTTATGAGCATCCACCTTTTTTATGATAAACAAATCTATATGTCACAATTTAATGAAATAAAATCCAACATCTGCTGTTAGTAGATAGTTATGGAAGTAACGCTGTACTTGTTTCACACAATACGTCATATAAATAGTAATATAAATAGTCGATGATATCGACCTGTGCTACTGATAGTGTGGGATCGTGAGAACCATATTCATCAAGTGTGACGTCACAATTTTCAAAAGTTATAAATCATATGAAAAATTTCTCAATGTTTCTGTTGCCTCAGTAGTAAGAACGTCAATGGCCAACTTCGAGAGGGGAGCTTCTTACCAGCACCGAGATATTAGCTTTCAAAGTTTCACATCTCTTAAACAAAACCTTGTCTTGACCAGAGATTTCTCAAGATCCAAACACTTATATTTTAACCGCTGTGTGTACTACAGGTATGGTATTTGCGGAAACACACTATTATGGCATTGCCTTTAGATATCTATAGTCAAATAATACTATTTGCATTGCACGATACGGTGAAGACGATCGCCGAACAGTTATTTAAGCTGTTAAATCACATCTTCTATTTATTTGGATTATGCGCATTAATAGCTCTCCCAAGCTTGCAAGTTGTGCATAAATCCATCTATCGATTGTCAACATTTTTCTCTCCACTGTACGAAACTGCTCTAGATTTTAAAATAAACAAACCCAGTTGACATCACTATACTGCATAGTTTCCACTAGGGCTGTCCTCGATTAGTCGACGACTTTACAGCAAGTCGACTAGTCGATGAACCGCGACTAGTCGATGAACAATAGGTTCTATTGTGTCAGCATAAAAGTAAGATTAGGATCAAGTCCAGATTTAATTAAAACTGAAATGACTTGACCAAAGTTTTTATGCTTGATTTACCGCATTTGATTTCAGTTCTTCTTGACTTAAAAAGGAGGCATGATTTCATGTTGGGGTGTGAAAGCCAAGGAAGGGTTCCCTCAAAAAAACAGTGTTTGAGTGAAGCTTAACTGTATAAATTAATTGATTATTCCCGCTCACTGTGGTCATTTTAAATTGAATCTATTTACGTTTGAGTAGACCTTACGCAATCATTGGTTTCTGAGAAAAGTGCCTCAACACTTTCCTACTCTATTCCTGATTAAGAAGAAATTGAAAGACTAAGATGATTCTAATAATTTGAAAATGAGTTCTGAAGGTAGTTCAGCTTGGGAGAGAAAAAAGATGAGAACAACAGGTGCCGCAGCACACTCAAAAACGGAAAGGGGGCTAAACTTAAACTAATCAAGATAAA
>JAAAKL020018987.1:0-10019 GCA_010016065.2 Carybdea cf. marsupialis auct. non (Linnaeus, 1758)
AGGAACTTTTACGATCTCCAGCAAGTGTAAAAGATGAATTTGTACAACCTCAGACAAGGGAAACGCGTTCCCTTATTGCTTATTGACCCGTTTACCTGTTATACTATCTTTGACAAATCGTAATCTAGTACAGCTCCCTTTTTTATTTAGTATGAAGCTAAGATGCAATTCCAACGAAAAGCAGCGAAGAATATTGAATTTGAACTGCCATTCATCATGCGGTTTTGTTGATCTCACATAATCCGTAGAGCTTCCCAGATGATCGGTGGCCTCACTGAATTCAGAGAGATCTTTCCCAAAACCTCCTTAGAGAATTTGCGGTTATTGATTAATTTTATTTAGTAGCAAGATTTCGTGATATTTAATTAAATCCAGCTAAAAGGGTCATAACTGTCTACTGACAAAGCAAAGATCTTGTCATGCGCAGTTTACACCGTGGTTAGACTGTTCATGTATTGTTGTACAAGCATTTAAAATAGTTCATACAGCTTGGCCTTGGTGTGGTGGGTGTGTGAGGTGGTGTGTGCGCGTTGGGGAGTTAAGGTCATTGGAATTGGCACAAAATAGTCTACAGTAAATAATATGTAATAAAATTATTAAATAAAACAAACAGGCGTATTACAACTTGTTATGTTTTGCTGTTGTCATGTAGTCATGATGTCGCAATGCAATGTTAATGTTTACGTTTTGACGTCATGCATGTGAAACTTGCTTAATCATAGAATATGTATAATGTGAAAGTCCTTCAATGTAATATTCAATGTAACCAAACTAAGAGTTTGAAGATATCCTTTCATGTGTACGAGAAAATTTGCTGAACGTTTGATTAGTTTGCATCGAAGTAGTTGACTTTTAAGTACCTTATGTTTTATAGACGAGAATTTAATCTATCGATTTTTACTCGTCACAGGTATTAATTAATCTCCTTCAATCCATCAATTACCTTTTAAAAAGGAGATAAAACCAGCAGACTGTCGTGCTGTTCAGCAAACATAAGGGTAAGAATCAATCACGCAAGGAATTGCCTCTCCTTCTGCTATACAATCTATTTATTACAAAGAACAAAACGTCAACAAGCACAAGGGCCTAAAAAAATAGAAAGACCAAGCGGTTAGCAAGAATAACATGAAATTTAAAGGAAGAACAGAATTCTTTCATCTTCCCCCAAACTTTCGAGTTCTCTGGTATAATTATCGAAGAAAATTATCAATGATTTTGAAATGATACAAAATATTTAGTAACGGTAAGGAAGAGCAAACATGCCCTAAGGAGCAATAAGAAGTAAATAAAGAGAGAAAATATGGATATAACTGTGTTAGAAGATTGAAAGAGTGGTTGAAGATGATGTATTAGATGCAAAAGAAGACTCCCTTTGATGAGGAAAGATGACGTATTATATATTGACTGTCACTGCAGTGAGTCCGCAGTGAAGTATTTACAGCGTATCAGCTCCCTGTGTGTGTAGTTCTTTCCGATTATTGAAATTGAGTAGCTTTAGTGTGTCAATGGCGGGTGTAATGATAGAACGCCGAATCGGTAAGTAAGATCTTGTGCATCTTCATCGACCGTGTTATTCGCGATTGCTTAATCATTAGGTAGCTTTATATACTATTTGCAATCTGTATTTGCTTGCAGATTATTATATTGGAAAGAAGGGTACTTTAATTCTTGACTTATGCCGAAATTGCGAGTGCTTTTTTTGAGTTCTTCTTTCTGTTAATAAATTTCGATTTGGATCCGAATACCGAAACTCCTTACGGAAAGCGAGTGCTTCCTGTGAAGCAGCCACATTGACAGTGCCGTAACCATCAAATATTTATTGGGCGGGAGGGGGGAGGGGGTTAAATCGATTTCCACCAAATAATTTCAATGTTCCAAGGAATTGGCGAGGGAAGACATAAACTCTGTTATGACAGATATATGGATTTACCACTATTCAAGGCCAAAACAAATTCATCATACTCCTTGTACTTTTCAAACACTTCTGCTTTACTGTAGGGTTCGTAGGCGAAGTGAGAGCGCACAAGTAATATCATTATACGTCTATTCAATCATTCTTTCATACACTAGTAAATAGAATAACGTGACAACATTCTTTATAGAAAAGTAATGAATGACCAGGAAGAAAGTACGCAGTGGCGGCTTTAGGGGAAGGCCGACGGGGCCATGGTCCGAGGCGCCTCGCCTGTAGGGGGCACCGCCCCTCAATGTCGAGAAAAAAGAATGTGTCTGACTGCCCATATCAATATCATGGAAGTAAGTTAAAACTCGAAACTCTATCCACTGGAAGGAATAAAATATCTCTGGAACTTCCGCAGTACGATCATGTCCAAACTTCCTTTCAATGCATGACGTCATTGGGCCCCGCAAACTTTTTCGGCCCAGGGCCTGGCACCCTTCAAAACCGCCACTGAAAGTAGGTCCTAAGCTACGTCACTACCTTTACTTCTAATGAAGTAAACTATGCAGCATCTTGTGTAATCTCCGATATATGTCACGAAGTAGCATTAACCACCACGTGACCTTGTCTGCATAGGTCCTCATACATCAGTATGCACAAGCTGGAGTTTTCTCTCTGTGCTGATTACACTCGACTTTTTATGGCTTCTTGTGTGGCTTGCCTTTGACACACCCTTCACAAAATTACAGATCCTTTGCCTTTGATAATTCTAAGCCGTCTACAATCTGCCTTTTCACAATCTCCATAAGTCTCTTATTATTTACACGGTCAAGCCTCTGACGCCACAAGCCAGCATCAGTTTTTTCAGTACCAGCTAATGATGCCTAATGACTTGTCTTACAATCAAGCTGGAAAAACGTTCCACTATGTCTGTCAGTTGCTTTCACCTTACCACACTTAGACTTGATTAGACACTAATCTTGGCTGAACTGTACAGAATGCCCCTTACTAATTGCAGCCCTAACTAAGGATACAGTTACAAGCAAGAATTGGCACGTACAAAACTTTATTTAAACTTACTTTACTTAAATTAGGTAGGCAACATTTCCAGCTCACTAAAACCAATGCCAACTGCGTTAACAATTCTACCATCTCTTAGGCCAACATTTTGAGGTTTCCTTAACTTTTCGTATTATGTAACAAATCCTTATTATGAGTCATACGATTTGATGCACCAGAATCTATGAAGCATCTTCCTGACTACAACTCGATTGAGCAGTCGCTGTAAACGTAGTTTCACTATCGAAATCCTTATCATCGTCAACTGCTCTGGCTCCGTGCTCGATTTTCGTACGAAATTTCCATTGGGGACACTAGCACCGTACATGCTCCTTTTCTCTACATTCATGGCACTTAATACTACGCTTTGACTTCACTAAAGCATCATCACGAGACGTTAAAGAAAGAGTTAGTTTTATGGGCACGGTCAGTGAAGTAAAGGAAAAGATTGCAAATACTTGAAAGATCTGTTGAAATACGTGTTTTACCGCATCGTCTTCTTCCGAGTCTGGCTTAGCTGCAAGCACACTATCGGTAAAGGCTCCTTAAAACATGCTAATCTGGAGATAAACTTAGGGTCATGGCATAGTGACTACGCCCATGAGTCACCGTCATACTTGCAGTCGCTCAGTAGCAAGTACGAGAAACAGGTCCTATGTTGCTTTCATTAAATTTGGAAAATGTCAGAATAGGCCTTTTTAGTTTTTTCTAGTGGTAAAAGTATTGAATGCCTCTGTTCGCATCGAGAACCAAACTGATAGGAAACAGATACTCTGTAACAATTTTTCCAATTAGTGATAATACAATTATGCGCCATATTGACAATATGGCCCACAATGTCTAACTTCAACTTTTGTCGAACCTCGTCAGCAACTAGATGACAGCCATGGTTGACACATTTATTAGAGGCAGTGAATACCTACTCTTGCATTTTTCATAGATATTAACAGTTGCCAATATTGTAAGGAGATGCTGTTTTGTAAAGACTTGTTGAATACTACCAGCACAGACTCGAGTGATTATATGCCCGCTGAAAATGACTATTATTGTTGTTTGGAAAAGGCAGCGAGAATGGCTCAAGCATTTAATCCTAGAATAACAGTCGCTGCTGCATTCTAAATACGTAACTCTATTGTTGGTATTCAAAATCAGCTGATTGTTGACCAAGCTTTTTTCCATTCTTTCTCAGCTGTATAAAGGGTAAGCATTGATCGAAAACTAGAATACACGAGGGCTAAGACGTAGACGGAAGTAGCTAGCCTGAACAACGTAGAGGGGGGAAAGAAGTGTAAGCAAGGTTAGGGTTGTTGAGAATAAATGCAACAGCATCCTTTTTTCAGCGTGAAAATTAGATTTCTGTAGGTAGATGCAGGTTTTCGTATAGTATTTCCCTCTTATGTATAGAACAGCAAAATTTGCCTTTCTTCAAGTATCAGAGGATACAGATGTACAGACACCAGCCTTTTAGTTCCACTTATAACGCAATAAGGATATCGAAACTGGCCAAGGTAGTGCAGGTATAGAGCGAGATATTTGTAAAGAGTAAGAGTAAAGAGAAAACCAGTAATTTTGCATGCTAAACTTTATTCTTGAAAATTTAAAAAGTGAGGCGTAACAATTTGATTAAACAACTTTACATGTTCTGACCTTCCACACTCTGTCGCTGTAAGGGAAACAAAAATTGATATAATTAGTAAAATAGTGGAATGAAGTGAGAAGTAAAATAGAAACGAAATTACTAATGTCAACGTAAGTAGGACTATGAAACGGTTGTGTCTTTAGGGGAGTAATTTTGAACGCCCTCCCTCCCTTCAGTTCTTGTGCAGTTCAGACAATGATATACTTACTGTAACGCAGGATAATGAAAAGACATCATTCCATTGAAAAAGGTTTCATAACCGTCCTCGCATTTGCCTCGGAAATTGATCACTGATCTGAAACTGTTGATGATTTCAGTTTGTGCACACTGAAGTTTCCTGCCACATTCCAAACTGCAGCACTTGAATGACCACCGTCTATCAGCGTTCTTGTTTGAGCGATAACTTCGTATTCCTGCTATCAACTTGTTCCCAGGACACATGTACTTGAAGGGCTTGAGAAGCGAGTTTTGATATTCGGTCCACATGCAGACGTTCGTTACACCCTTGATTTGATGACAACGGAAGAAGTACTTGCGGTCTTTGTAAAGGGTTGAGTATACACTGTAAAAGCCGTTGATTGCTTGCCCTGTATGGGATGATAAAATGTGGTGAAAATTAGCTGTGTAATTTTTTGTTAGCTGGTGCATTGAGGGAAAGTCAGGTTACATGCATATTTGCTTTTATGGGAGGACTATTTCCAAAGGAATGTAGCTATCTTACCTGGTTTGCATGAGAAACGAAACGACTTTGTGTAGGATGTTATGATACTTGGGGCTTTCGCTTTTTTTGCTGGAGAATTCTGCACGTCTTCAGCCTGAAGAGCAGACCTGCCAAAGAATGGGGAGAACCAAAGGTTAATGACTGGCCATGACTATCGAAATATTCTTGGGAATTATCAGTACGATATATCAAAGCCCCCTAAGCTGCCAATATTTCAAAACTCGACCAAAAATAAGTAACCACTTACCAGATGGTGCAATAGAAAAATAGAGCAAAGAAGAGATGCATCTAGAAATATAAAAAAGAAAAAGAGTAATTAGTGCAACTTGTTTACGTTTGTTTACTAAAACTGCGACAATTCTAATACTCCATGTTCTCCATTAATGCCAAACGCCGAAACCCTTACCTTACCGAAGTAGAATAAACAACTAATCGACATTTTACCTAAGGATCTAATAACATGCCTTTGGTTCTGAATCACTCCATGGTGTACCAACGATAGAACATGGATTTGAGAATCGTAATAGCAATATCAATTGCCATGTAAAACGTGCGATCTCTCATCGTACCATGTCGAGTTCCGAAAAAGTGGAAGTACTATAACTCTACAAAATCGCTCACCTTGATACCACGGTAATACTTCGATCGCAATATAACCACCAACAAGTCTTCAACCAGTGAACAGATATCGTACTTCACGAAGAGTTCTCTTATATAGAGAAAAATGTGAAATCGACTTCATTTCCCATATCGTCTGGAATCATCTCGTTAGCAGGAATGTTGTATTGCTGGCGAACGTTTAGTATTGCAATGTATTGTATGAAAGATGCAACGCATTTTTAACAGTGCTATCGTTAATTATTGCAAGTATCTAATTAACATGATACGGTATAGTTTGTAACTTTCAGAGGTATTGAATCAAAAGATTAATGAAGTCTTTGTTTTGGAAAGGAGTCAACTCTACCTCTACATGATGAATAATTCAATTATTGTCTAATTAATAAACCTGTCTTGTGAGATTTAATTGGTTCTTTGCAATGTACAAGGAAAAGTAAAATTGTTGCCATAAATTATTGTCAGGATAATAGCCATTGTGTCTTACTAGTCATGAAATGTAGGGTAGGTAAGGGAACAAGGGCTCGTCATTCCAAAAAAAAAGAACACTATGTATGATCAAGTTTGGAAACAGGCACGTGTTCCCGGTGTTGATGTATCAGGGGAAAGCTTCGAACAGATGTCTTTGTTGATAATGAGTCCCCTGGCATAAAGACGACAAAAATCGGCGAAGGCAAAAAGAGCAGAACTATGGGAAAGCCTCTCAGTGAATGAAACAGCACTGAATAAAAGACCATCGTGTAACAATTATAACGAACTCTGAAGCTCATTTTTGTAACAACTCTGAAGAAGGCTAGCTTGACTAGCCGAAGTATAAGTTTCTTTGTAAAAATACTTTATAGTGTCTCTCTGCCGTTCTAGACTGACTATTGTTTTAAATCTACTCCTAATAAAAAACTGTTGACTAAAAGATAATTTATAGAATAATCCCCGCCTTTAGCAAAGATAATTTTTCTAGTGATAAATATAAAAACCCAGGCAAGAGAGTACAAGAAGACCATAGTGGGAAAAAATCAAAATATATTTTCACAGTCGTCTTACTACGCTCTCTTTGCTAGGTTTTTATGATTATCAGTAGATTAAGATTTCAAACTGGCCAATCAAATTTTTCTATGTACACATGTTTTTTAAGGACCGCATTGTTCAGCCAATCAGAAGTTCTTAGTACGCTCTTCTAAAAGTATCACTGGTCCTGAACTTATGACCAGCTCGTCACCACCCAGGTATGCTTACACTGGCTTCGCAAAACTTGGTTGCCCTGAATGTAAAATGCTGTTGTGAACCCTAATATTAAATGCATTCAATGCATCTGTTTTGCTTAGTTAAATCCCATGTCATTTTTTCTATAAAAAAGGGAGGTAAAGAGGGAGGTAAAAGGGAGGTAGAAAGGGGGTAAAAACTGGATGAGGGAAGAACGCATTTGTGGTCTACGTATTTGGACAAATCACTATCAGTCTACTTTCCATATGAATCCGGTTTCTCTTCCTCCTGAGAGACTGGTTTGTGGGCGGAGGCATCTGTACTTCTATATAAAGAATACTAGCACTCGAGATTTCCCCAGATCCTGATTGCAATGAGCAAGCTCAACATTCTGTGGAAAGACAAGAAGATTCTGCTTAAATGCAAAGTCCGACTGCTGCGCACTCTTCTTTTGTACGGTTGTGAAAGCTGGACACTTACAGCAGATCTCCTTTCCAGAAGTCTTGCTCTCTCCTACAGAGATCGAGTCACCAATGAGGAGATTTATCAACTGATGGCACTAGCTACAGGACCGTTCCACCACCTACTCGACACCGTTAAGGAGAGGAAGTTGCGTTGATTTAGGCATGTTACACGGTCAAGCGTCATGAGTAAAACCATACTAAAGGGCACACTGTGAGGTCAAAGACGGAGAGGTCGTCAACACAAGAAGTTGAGCGACAACATCTACGAATGGACAGAGCTTACATCAGAACAGACATTAAGATTAGTAGAGAACAGAGAGGTGTGGAGAAGTGTTACTCGTCAGAGTACTGCAGCATCCTAACGACCTTCACCGGCTACAGAATAGAGAAGAAGAAGAAGCTCTCCAGAGAAGGGAATAATCAGAAACGGAGTGAAAATGATGTCTGTGCAAAAATTAGTATTTTGAGTACACATTGCAGCATTCTTCAAAATCAAAGAAATCATACACCGTATTTCCTCTAAGCATAAACCCATCTATAATTGATTGGGGGCACCAAAAGGGGGGGGGCTCTATGATAAGAGGGGATCTATAATTACTTGACATGATGCGAACCGGGGTTCTATAATTGGAGGGGTTTATAATTAGAGGGAATCTATAATTAGAAGAAATATGGTATACGCATTTAAAGAAAATTGTGGTTTCTGTCCATAGGGCCGAGCCTAAAATATATGACGATTGACTTTTATCCAAAGTGCGAGTGATATATAAGAATTTGTTAGTTCTATTTAATCTTTTTTCTTAAATTGTATAAATCCAGTTATCACTTGTTATCATTATTATATCCACTCTGAAATTCTCGTTCACTATGCTACCCTCCATTTACTAGTAGTTACTAGAACTCAAAAGTATAACTATCCTTATCTCATTTAAAACTTCCAAGTTCATTTACAGTCTGCGAGAGAAAGGGTACAGCAATGTCTGTATGTTGTCTTTTGTCACCCCAGCATTCCTACACATACAGACAACAATATTCGCTGGCCTAAGTTTCCCGGGAATGGCTTTTCCTGTGCCTAATAAGGTATCCAGCATCGCCTGTACTTGCATCACGACTAAACATTTCATCTCCTTTATTTGACATGAACCTTAAAGTTTATAACGTCGGCATGCTCGCGCGATAAACCCCTGAGAGGGAATTGATAAACAGGGAGTGTCGAGGTAGAGGAAGTCGCTTTCGAAAGGTCATCATTTAATAACTTCGTATGCTGCAACTGCTTGTGACAGGTATCCATCAACATCTATTCATGGTATGTTTGCTTGTCTTTAAATAATCGAACTAGCAGCTGTTTCTCTCCAATAAATGTAGCTAATTAGTAATATTTGATCACTTTAGTATAACAGCTCATCTCGTAACGTTCCTATCGTTATTTAATACTTGTAAAATAGAGAGCTTAAGTACCTGTGTCTATCGCATTCTTAGAGGTTAATATCTCCCATCGCTTCTGCTGCCCAATGACGTTTTCATTTGAAGATGGCACAAGCAACTTCCGAAAAATCGTGCAGCGGAGACTGTATTGTATATTTCCACTTATTTTCCGGTTGGGCAATGCCCAAAAGCGCAAGTGGTTTGTATACAGCGCAACACTGCATATCTACGCAATCATCGTTCCCCGACGTACTTGGGAAGAAAAAAAAGACTACGACATGTATCACTCACAATACATTCTTTTTTTCCTCATGGTTCCATAAAGATACATCATGTTGATGCCTTATTAAATAAAAGAAGGTTTCATTCTTCGTCCAGTGGAGGGCTGTAATAAAACTATTGTATTTCACATGATCTGATTCTCCATATTCTGTCCCTAGAAAGAAAATAAAAACGGAAGAACAGTGAGTAATGTAGGCTATGGCAGAATTTAGTCGAGAGCGACCTCAGGATCGCAACTCTTCTTCCATGTGTTTCCACAATTTGACCTCAGTATGAACTGGTGCCCATTTGAAGACCTCGGAACAATGCCCCGTTTGACTTGCCGGCCACCTTGATGGCCGAGTTTAGAAACTGATAAAACAGACAAATTTTCAAATTGCTAAGAAGGAGATTTGAACCTATAACATTCTGCTCTCAAAACGCAGACTGAATTACTGTTTCCACAAAGTTCCTTAAAATAAGTGCATTCGAGTCTACTTTAGGGAAACAAGCTTACATTTTGCATAAAAATCTGGTAATTTACTCACTTGTTGTGGTAATAAGCCATGATTCCTTGAAAGTAACTCTCACAATCACTTCGGAAATTGATCACCGAATGAAAACTGTTGATATACTTGGATGTTTTACATTTCACTCCTTTGCCGCACTTCAACTTGCAACATCGAATGGACCAATATCTGTCAAGTCCCACGTAATAACTTTTCAATCCAGTCA
>JAAAKL020018989.1:0-10018 GCA_010016065.2 Carybdea cf. marsupialis auct. non (Linnaeus, 1758)
ACAAGCCACTCTGGCAGACCAGTCTATGTTCCCCACTTGAATTTTTACAAAAGTTTCGAAATTGCGATTTGTAATTAATCGTATATATATATATATTTATACGTTTTTAAACGTATTTTAATATCCAGCTATGTTTTTCTCCTATATTTATGGTTAGTGGCAGGTGTCACGAAACTTTCAAAGGCAACTCCACATAGCAATTTCCGTATACCACATTGTACGCACTTACTTTAAGCAGTCAGAGTGATTTTTATCCTTGCTGGAGTTTTACCAATTTTTTAATTTTTTGGCTGTATTGTAGTGACAGCAATGTCCGCAAGACGGAAGAATGTGACGTTTGAAGAGGAGGGTGTGATAACTGGTCTCAACAGTTTCATTGCTAACATTTTAGGCTTGTATCGATATGTCGTGTAAACCGACAACTAAAACGTATAAAAATGCTTTACAATATTGAGATATTTGTTTACGATTGCATCTTCGAAACTTATAAATTCATCACAACATGAACAACTGGACATATAATCAAACCTCGCTTGCAGTCCAAAAGATCAGCCTGCAATTTAATTACTTTTATCTAATTTCCCGACACGTCAATATATAACATCAAAAAAGAAAGAACTCTCAAGCTGTAACAAGAATGATTTGTGAAATAGACTTTAAAATTTGTTAGTATGCTGCCAAGTTAACTAAACATGTGTATCCAAAGGCAATTGTCGGCACAGTTTAGTTAATCAAACAAGTGAAATAAATATCTCCTATTTAAAAGAATAAAGTATTGTAATAACCTCATTCTGCAAGGGGAAAGATGTAAATTTTCTGGAGGAACTTTCAATCCGAAGAAGCTCAATCATATTTCAGTACACAGTACTGATTTACTCGGATTGATTTTGAAAATAGGTTCTCTTTTCCTGTAGTGTCCAAACCGTCAACGTACTTTAACACAAGGTTAGGAAGGTTTCTTAAAATCTCTACTTCATTGTCTTGCATTCATGTATAAAATAAATTGGATCTTCGATATTTTTTCTAAGCAAATGTACAATTACGGTAGAAATGAGTTGAATAATGCAAGCACCACTTCCCAATCATCGCATCTTTGCGCATATCTAACTGTGTCAACTTGACAAGTTCCGAGAGTACGCATCTGCGCAATCAGGATCAGTCTCAGAAACAAGTGGTCATGAACTTGAGATATGCCCTGATCATTATTTGTCTTTAGTAACGTTATTGCTTGCTTGCTCGTGTGGCATTTGATTCCATAAAGTAATTAAATAAAAAAAATTTACAATTACCTATCAATGATATAAATAAAAAATCAATTGAAAATTGCTATAACTTCCTCTTCTGTTTCTGTATTCAATAATTGCATACATGAAATATTCATGCTATTGTCTTTCCACTTGATCAACCGATTCTTGCATTTTTCTCTAGACTTTCTTCGTAATAGTATATATACGTAGAGCTTAACAACGGCTCTAACTTTTGCAGTAAAATATGGGCGTCTCTAAATAGTCATATGCGAAACGGACTGCAAATAAAGGACAGGCCATGAAAAGATTGATTTAATAGATGATTTCGTGATAGAAAGCACTGGTAGGCTAAACGTACCTCAATCAACCTGGGGAGAGGACGGAAAAGGGATACGTCGCTACCATTTGCCAATGCCTTCTTTACTAGCTTATAACTTTTCAGTCTCTCCCTCTAGTTCTGTCGACATCCATAGTGACAGGTACACAGCGGCGTGTTTAGGGGTCATTACGCCATAGTCAGCACGTTATCAAGAACAACTATGAATTCCGGACTTTGAAAGAAAAGTACAACATTTGGACAGGAGTATGCGACAATTTTTAGGAAATAATCTAATCATATGTTTGGGGTAATAATATCTTCTTGGTCTGAACCACAAAATGGTATTTTAGTTTCCACTCCTTCCACTCTTGGTTATGTACGCAGTAGCATGAACATTAGTAGTATTCTCAATAAAGCTAGTACAATTAGCAATATTTCCAACAGACACGAGGAAGTCTTTTGTAGATGAAACTTTGTCATAAGCATATTTTTTTTCCTGGTGCGTTCTCTCTTTAAGGTCTTTCACGTTGTAAATCCGCCCTAATTTCTTAATTATAGATATATATAATTTCCAAAGGCTAAACAGGACCAGGGAAGTAGGTCGCTTTTTTGGATTAAAACAAAGAAAATCTCACGACAGCAAATAATTAATATGGTCTATAACATAATACATGTATAATTTATGGCAGCACCTAGAAATTGTTCAAGGAAGGGATGCAGAAAAAAGGAATAATGGAGGAAATATATAAGAATATGACCATAAAGTATTAGTGTAAAAATGTCATTTTTCTGCATATATGAATTGGCAATAATACTAAATCCTCTCATGATTTCTGAAATGGAATCTTTTCCACAATATCTAAAATAAGCAACCATTTTCAAAGCAGGTTAAGGTAAAAGGACCCCCTCAACTTTCGTCTATTAGGGCGATGGTGCTACAAGGGCTTTCAAGGACAACACTATTTTCTCATCTCTCTTACTGTGCGATCAACGTGCTTTACTCTTAATTTTTCACTCCACGATATTTAATAAACACGAAAATGTACCTCTTATTGTAAACGTTGGGTTCTCTCCTGCTGTCTTTAATCTACTAAAGTAGAAACAAGAATGAAAAAATCATGCACTAGTAAATTTCTATGGAAATAAAATCCGAACGCCGTATGCTCTCAACAATGTTTTAAAATTTTCATTAAAGTATTAATCCTTGTTCTTACCAAAATACAGTATTATTATACGTAAAAGATGGACAACATTCATGATTATGCAGAGCTTTACTTTCAAATCACTTTAGCGAGCAGAGTAGACCCAATATAGATATAATCAGTTTTTTGATGCTTAGTCAGCCTCTGATGGCTGGTACATCTCCGTATCACTCTACGTCCTGCGTCCATCCTAGGTCCTGCGTCAACCCTTCATCCTGCGTCCACCCTACGTCCTGCGTCCACCCTATGTCCTGCGTCCACCCTACGTCCTGCGCCCACCCTACGTTCTGCGTTTATAGGAGGATGTTTTGATCTCCTATAATTATGACGTCGCGGCAGCAATGGCAGCATGAGCTGTTAAATACATGTAGTGGCCTGAGTCACACGACAAAAATCATTACGAACAGCATTAAGTTGAAGTCAAGTAGAATGTGTGTAGCAACTGGAGTTTTACAAGAAAGATGAATATATTTTACAAAGAAAAGGAACAATGATTAGGAAATGACGTTAAGAGCAATTAATTTACATTTCTATAGTACTGCCAATGCTACAATACTAATGACGGCTATTAGTCACCACACGTTCACCCTACGTCCTGCGTCAACCCTCCGTCTGCGTCCACCCTACGTCTACATTGGTGAACAGGATCAATTCACATGTCCAACACCTTCCACAGAATTGTGGTTGTGCCTAAAAAGTTCCCTTACGGAAGGGTTTCCACCTTGGCACCGACCTCTAGATTTTTCAGATTATATTCTATGCTCCTTGCTATTGATTGATCCAAGGCCCCTACAAAACCTGAAAGTATGTTATGAAAATGTTTAGGCTAAAACAAAGATCAGTTGTGATTACACTTCTTGACTATAAAAATGTCTTTGGAGGAGTAGACATGGGGTTTTCGATAAAACAGACTCGGTTTCAATGTAGTCGATATCTCCAATAATGTTATCCACTCACAAGTGACTATGCAGAAAAATGATTTACTTCAGCGGTATTAGACATATATCAAGTCAAAAATTGCCAGAAAACCAAACCATACAATATGATCACTATACTTCAAGTAAAAGTGTCACAAAAGAAATCCAGAATCATAAAGAGTCTAATATTACAAATTGTCTTACATGTCAAGGCTTAACTGTAAAGACTAGAATCCAAAATATTTTAAAAGAACTCCTGGTGGACAGCGGAATATGTTGGATACGAGCTTATGGTTGCCAAAATTTTAGTATAGAGAGTATAACAAAGTATATGTACATACGCGTACTTGCCTAGGCCCAATATTTAAGATATATTGCACATGTATGTGTATGTCCAAAAGAAATGATGACAAAGAAGATGTTGTTTACAAAATCAATGTGATAACACTACTGGGACCCTTGGATAATCATATCTAAGATATTGAATGTCTCAGTAGAGCAAGCAAATAGGATAACACAAAAGAGAGCTGGTTTCGATGCATTGATTTTACGACAGTTTAGCATTGCGACTTTATGGTGACATGTCCACTGATGGAGAACACAGAACAGTGCATTATAGGATTTAGATATGCAAAGAGAAATAGAGTATATAACTGATTTAAAGGAGCCATAGAGACCGTAGCTTCGACAAAGTAATATGCATGGCCATTTGCATTCTGCAAGTCGATAACATTGGCCTTCTTTATCCCCGGTCCAAGTTGTTCATCGACACTGTCAATATTATTTTATGATGATTGATGATACAAAAAATAATAAGTAACAGTATACAATGTGACAGTTATTTAAGCGTTCTAGTGCATTGATTTGTGAGAAGGCGTTTCATCCAATTACTGGGGTTACTGACAGCTACTGTAAATGCAATTGTGCTGGAAGAGACGAGTGGGAGAATGGGGGTAGGAGTGTCTTCTAAAATTTCAGTTACATTTGAAATGATATTCCGGTATGGATTCTAATACTCAGGAGAGAGGAGTATAGGAGTTGCTCATATTAGTTACAAATTTATCAACTGTTTCCTATTACACGGGAGCTTAACTAATTAGTTCTGTCATGTATGGATGTACTTGGTAGGATTTGTTGATCTTGGCCTCCCTACCTCCTATGAGAATTATTGCTCCTGTCTTGAAATATAACTTAATGATGAAAAAACAAATTGATATATGAAATCTTTATGACTTGTAGGGTATTTAAGGTGACACATAAAATCAAACTAGAGCACAGAAATCTATACCAGACAACAGCAAAGAAACATCTCAATGATAAGAGTATAGAAATTCATCGTAGCAGCACCAATTTTCTAACTTTTACTGCTACCAAACGCACTCTCGCTCAAGGATTTAGGTGTGTGCCTAGTTATTCTGCCTTTTTATTTCACAAGATATTCAATAATACGTTTTGTGCTGACAGACGTGCTCCTTGATGTTTTGATAACGACCGGTCTTTCTTTGCTTTTGATGACGTAATATTTTGTGACGTCACGTTGATCACTTGTGGAACTGCACTATTAGCTCTAGTATACGGCTTCGTATATACGACTTCATATTGCCTTATTTCATCAATTAAGAAATGAGTTTTCAAAGCTGTTACTATTATTTATAGTTATTAAAGTTAAAGAACATTTCAATATCAGCTAGACTAAAATTTCGCATGACATACTACTATCATAGTTCTCTAGATTCGTAAATCTATAAGGTGACTAAATTGCAATGAATTTACAAAGAAAAAAACTCTTTCCAGTCGTTTTGTGAATGATACACTACAAATGTATTTATCTGGAAAAGTAAGATAACGCATTTTGCTCTACATGCGTTAACAGACAAACTGTTCAAAATGTTATTTTCAATTGTTCCGTTTATCGCGCGGCAATCAATCAAGCTAGAAAATCAGCAAAATCCTTGAATTTAAGTCTTCATTTGAGGACAAGATATAACGTTGATTTTGTTAATTTACCACGGGAATTTAAAGTGCCACGGGAAGGATTCTGACATAGAGCAAATCATTTTCACAGATGGCGAATAGGGGCACAAGACGCGGCATATCTGATGAGAACAATACCACGTTGCACCATCCGTAGTTTCTGTAGGCCTGATATATGCTGGCAAAAGCCAAAGTTTCTTGTATGGTAGGCCTAGGCGTATTCTGTTGAGGTCTTTTTTTGTTTTGAGGCAGATATTTTGTTTTGGAAATGTTTGCTTGTTCGTGAACTAGAATAGTTGCATTATCTTAATTCGGATGTGTCTGATGTTTAGCATTATTTACCTGTATTTGCTTCATATAAAAATAAATATCATTATCCTCAAAGCTTCCTGAACAATTTGATATTCACATATTTGATAAGTGAAAAACAATCTTTTTACTACGATAACAAAGGGGAGACTACAAAGCAACTTAAACCTGTTTAGATGTTTGCCTAGCTTTCCATTAGTTCCTATAACGCTAGCACTATTTTTATAAGAACTGAAAAAGGCTTTCGCTTACTAAAGGATGTAAACACTTTGATTAGATAAAATGTAATAACCTCAGCAGATATCTTTGACGTCTGAGGTCCTTAGTTCCAATGGCCTTGCTTATTGCCTAAGCAAGGCCATTGAAACATTTTTAATGATCCCGAAATTGTATTGGTATCAGGGGAGAAAATAAAAGGGGTTTGAACCCAACACATTCAGTAATCTGAGGTAACTACTATCTTCAAAATCAGATAGAATATATTTAAACTATGTTCTCGGCAAGCTGTCTTGATTGCTCCGAGTATGTTCGAACCGTGGTGTGGTCAGAGAAAATAGAAAAAAACAGGAAATTTTCTATGTGTATTTGAGAGACTTAGAACATCCTATCAGTTAATTTACTTCTGACAATTATGAGGTTTTAACGAGGTAATTTATCAAGAATCAAATTGTTCGACCGCAGTCGAGGGTGACCCGAAGGCTCCCTTTTCGCATTGCTTCTGCCCAAAGGCAGGGAGGGGCGCCACTCCTCTTCCTTGTGTTTCCGCAATTTAACCCCAGGATAAACTGGTTTCCATTTCCCGACCCTGGAAGGATGATCCGCTGGGCTGGCGGCCAGCTTGACGGCTCAGTTTACCAATAGATGAAACAGATAAATTTTCAAATCCCCCTGAGTGGGATTTGAAATTAGAACCCTTTGCATTCAAAGCTGCAGACGGAACCACTGAGCCATCGCGCAGAAATGTAATGTGCCCTGAATGTGTCATGATGAATTGTCAAAGCAACAAAAGGCTTCTTCAACCTCTGTAAATGCTACATCTTTTGAATATGCTAACTCACACCATGTTGACAAAACTAATATTGGAAGATGTTTTACTACTCGCTTAAAGATTTCAATCAAAGCAATAGTAGCGAATTGTTTGTATACATGTTTGATACAATTTTGTTTCATTGTATAGTAAAGCAACCGTTTATTTAACAACTCTTTCAATCAAAAGGCATAGCATGACAGGTGGATAAAGCCAATTTAGTTTCAGTAGCGAGGAACTACCGCTGAATGGAAAGGCCACGTACTACCATACTGACGTTGATTAAGTTTCTAGGTATACTGAAAGAACAATTATTTAATCAAGCACTTTCGTGGGAACTACCTAGCCTTTTTTGCTGCAAGAAATAAGAATAAGAACGATGGTTTTCTCTCTGATAAACATAAATTCGAGATAATAGTAGTTGAAAGAATTCGCCACTTCCCAAAGAGGACAGTGAGTGACAGCTTACAATTCTTGTTTGAGGGGAGGAGATGCTGGAAATATATGATTTTGTTCTTTGTAATAATTTTATTGAACAACAATTGTAGAATATCTTTTATATAAAGAATTACCAAAATAAACAATTTGGGTCATATCCTTAAAAGTGGTAAACTTTGTTGATGGTACAAAAGAATAAAATTGCACGAAGCAGCGAAAACATTTTAATTCTCAAAAGCATTTTTCGTCTGTCACTCCTCAGAGTACAAAATCGTCAGAATTGGAATTGAGAGGGAATCAAAAAATTTACACCAAACTGTCTTTTGAAAGTAGCCAATCAGAAGTCTGACTGCTAGATTGGTGTTGTTATGACCAATTAGTGTCTTTGGAACTGAAGGATTAACTGCAAAACCCCAATGAAAAGACTAACTCTGTTAGTCTGCAAAGAAACTGTTTTCTTGCTTTGACGCGGACGGATTCGAGAGCGGCTACGTGCAAAGCAGACCTAGCTTTACCTATTATGGGGAAGCAGTCATCCGTATACTATTTTGCACAGCCTTGGTTTTCAAGCAAGTGCTGCCCTATGGCAGAGTCACATTGCTTAGAAGTACTTTTGGTTTTAGAAACCCGCCGTGGTTGTTTCCTGGTAGGAGCTGATGCTTGGCGAATATAGGACAGAATATGTTGCTTGATTCTATCAACTATCCTCAAAGTCGTGCATCTGACATAGCCAGCCTTACACTGGCAAGAAAATGAATAGACGAAGGTAATGCAATCTGTTGAAGGTTAGTGGACCACACGGTCTTTGTGGTTAGTTGAGAACGCTTTCTTACTGATATAAACTACGCTTGGAGCGCCAGCGCCGAAACAATTCTCTACCGCCTTTTTGATCTGGTTTTCAAGTTGAAGTGAAACGTTTTGTAAAGGGCAGTTTTAAGTACATGGGGCATTTACTTGGTCCAAACGGTTTTTCACTGGAAAACAAAGGTAATTTTGCCTTGATGGTCAAGTCGATGACATCTGCAGGCAGATCTCATTCACTCTTTTCACAACCCCTACTCTTCTATTCCCTCTCAATCATATCACCACTCTTACTCTTCTCATCTCCTCACACGCTTCTCATATCTCATACTCCTCTCGCACATCTCGTCCCTCTCGCACTTCTCACCCCTCTCAGTCATTTCACACCTTTACCTCGTCTCACCTCTGCCACTCATCTTACTCCTCTCAAACTTTTCAATCGTTTAACCACTTTCACTCATATCATTTCATTCACTCTTTTCACAACCGCACTATTCTAATCCCTCTCACTCATATCTCCACTCTCACTCTTCTGCCCCCTCACACTTCTCCCCCTCTAACTAATCTCACTCTCCTTATTCTCATCGTTGATATCATTCTCTTCTTTCTCTTCCTTTCCATTAGTTTTAATTATTTGACCATTACATACCTTTAACGATAGAATGTAGACATCGGTGTTGTAAAATCTCGAAGGTGAAAAATCGTGGGACGGAGCGGAATCGAACCCACGGTCTCCGCGATGCGCAAAACGACTCTTTAACCCTAAGCTACGGTCCCTACAAAGAAAAGAGAAAAATTTCGGATGTCTATTGTTTCGATATTGCATCACTACAACCCTCCTCAAACTCCCAGCCCCTCTCACCCTTTTATGCGAAAAACCAAACTTCACTGCAATTTCCTTTATCACTGATTCTATCGCCTTGAAAATACATATTCCTAAGAACCCGATAAGAATTGCTAACATAATCATTATAAAGAGGTTGTTCAGAAATCTAATCCACTTAAAACTTGCTTTACTGATAGCAACTACTCACAGAAGACCAGCATTGACGTACGACGGTCACTTTGAGTGTTTAAAGCTTAGCATTTAATCAGACCTGTAGATTTTAGGGATAAAAACATGACTGCAAGGCGACTCAGCTGATGCGTCACGGTAATCTAAGATTAACGTTTCAACTTCTAATAGCATTACTTTTACTGCATGGTTGCTGCAATTCTAATGTAACAACCTTCAATTTGTCTGTTTTGAAATTAGGGTTTTACATATGCGTGGTAAATGGAAAATTGACAAATTACTTTGACTGACTTATTCAGTTGGATGAATGTTCTTCAAATGTAGCTAACATAGCATAGGGAATTTGACCTTTAAACTGGATACTAATGCCCAACGCTGAAGGATTATCATCTTTGTTTTTGATAACTACTGCAGCAAAGAAAACTTGCCGTTAGGTCTCACTGAAGCCCAGTTGACAAAGCAACACGTCGGTATTGTCTGTTTCTCGGTTTCGAATTAAAATGGTGTCTTCGTTTTTCCAGGCGAGGTGGGAGAAATCAACTGTCGCAACATAAGTCTCGAACTTTATTCTAGATGTTCAACATTCCAGATCGAGAATTTTTCACTTTCCACTGTAAGTAAGAATGTAGCACTTCATCTACAGACCTTTCCTCTAGAGTTTGTGCAAAACTAAATCTTGTTTTTTTGTTTTTATTTTTTTATTGTATTCACCCTGATCAAGGCCGAAGCCACTTCTAGGAACGGGTTACTTTTCCTTTTCGGATGACAA
>JAAAKL020018990.1:0-10017 GCA_010016065.2 Carybdea cf. marsupialis auct. non (Linnaeus, 1758)
TCGGAGATTGCACCCAATAATTTTACGAAAGATAATATACAGTATAGGGGTGCCTATAAAATAATTAATGTTGATTTATATATTTGCTGAAATAGAGCAAGCTCAGTAATTACAAGAGGAATAAATTATATCTTTCCCAACCTTAGAAACTAGAAAAGTTTAAAATTTCTTCTTTTTTTTTACAATCTTGAAGCTACTTTATAAACAACCCTTTAACATATCCAGCCTTGACTATTTCATTATTCCAACGACTTAAAGGAGGGAAGGGGTTCTACCAGACTTAAAGCTATATTAAGGCTATATATTTGTCTATCAATAATTTTCACTCCCGTATAATACCTGGTCGGTATAGTATGCTCATTCACCTATTAACTGCCATGAAAAAAAGTTATGATACAGGAGGCGAACATGAAATATAAATGTAGAACTGGGTGAAAAAGAAATTATACAATTGATTTACTTGACATGCGCCAAAAAGGTCTGTTTCAAGACATTTTTGGGTCTTTCTTGGGTAACTCTTTATAGGCCGTAATTATGACGTCATCATTACTAAATTTTAATTTCACAGAAAAAATTTCTGAATGAATTGAAGAACAATTAAAACAGGGCTACAAAAAGTTTGGTCAAATCATTACGAAAGATGTAGAGCTGTGGGCCTTCTATCCTCATCTTAAGTCTGGACGGGGCTATATTTTTCCCTGGAAGTAAATATAATGACTTACAGTCGATACACAGGATAGGACACACTTAAATAATCAAATAGTTAGCAAGAACTTTACTTTCTACTGTTCTATTAACACTGGAAATGTGAATACAATTTATTTATTTCATCTTCTTATTTTGGTTTTAACATTTATAAAAATGAAATGGTAATCTGATGATAGCTATATCATTACAGCTTTTTTACATATCAATCAATTCATAAGTAAAACGTCAGTTCCATTTATGGCAACAGATAATTATTATTCACCATGAATAATCTAATATTTTCACTTCCGTCTAATTCATTGCAAATAGTCAGACTCGTTATTCGTTAGAAACATCTGAAATCTATTATGTTAAACAAATATGATGCGGAATCCAAGCAAACACATTAGCAGAAATTGCCAATGCTAACAAACAGATATCCCTATTTCTCTGAGAATACTTTCAATATTCGGTGGTGAAACTGTTTTTGTCTACATAAACTGTAATGAATAATGTTACGAATTGATGGGACGTTTCTAATCATCAATCTGGACTCACCTTGAACTTAACAGCAATGACAAATACTCAAATTTCTACCTCTTTGGAATAGTCATTTTCCCTACTTTCCTCCCCTGTCCCCTTTGTATATTGTATAGACAATTTCTGTAGAGCTACTTTCATAATCTTTATGCTATTTTACATCTTGATGAAACATTGTTATAGCAGGCCTGTAAACAGTTATCCATCTCTCTAATGATGCTTAGAGTAAATCGTGACAAATGTTTGAAATAAAGGAAGCTCTGTCTCTTTCTCTAAAGTTGTTTGGTTTAGCCATTATTTGATAAATAATGATTATATTAAACAGGAGAAGCAAAGAACAAATAGCCTCGTATAATTGTAAATAAATCAAATCAATTGAATAAAGGCAAGTAAATAATTAAATAGATATCAGACAAACTATTCATTGGTGCGTATTGGCCAGTTGCAGCAAAAGGCACAAGATTTCCTTTCGTTATGATCTTGTTATTATATAATTGTAAAACCACTTTGAGATAAAAGAAGAGTCCTACGTTTCTTTACAGTCTTGGTTACAGGAAAGCAAAGTTTAAGTTAAAAGTCGCAAAAAATCTGAAAAATTACACCTGTAGTTCAGACACTGGTATTGGTCGTTTTAATGCTGAAAAAATAGCAATGGGTAAATGGCAAATAAATCCTATATTTCAAATAGGTATATAGTTTGATTGGAAACCAAAGGATTAAAAGTTTGGTTGTCTTTTATACGGTGATAATATTAGAAGAAGCACACATGCAAGGTGTCTAAATACAGTTAGTATGTAAATATATGATGACCACTTACTACGATTATCTGTTTGGCATCGAGCAGATTTACGTCTTATTTGACCCGATTCTACATGGGGGATTTTAGCCTCCCTTTTTTGCATTTTGCTGAAATATAAAGACTTTTATTTTTGATCTGTTGACATAAGAAAATAGACTGTGGAAAATACAAGAAAATAGACTGTGAAAAATATAATATGGACAAATCTATGGATCATTCCCTGCCACGTCCTTAAAAAATAGTACTCCAAATAGGAGGCAAATAACTCATTAGTTAAATACGCATATGTAAAAGTAAAGCAAGGTATAATAAACAACGTCTACTTTATTGAAAGCTAAGTCCAAAAAACAATTCAATTAAGATATACTCCGCAACACAAAGCCTGCTGTTATCACTATTTGTCTGAACCACGTCCTCTCTTTAGATAATTTAGACACGTAGCGGCAATCAAGGTTGATTCCTGTTATAACCATCAAGGACATCTTGCAACTTTAAGCCTTCGTGCAGTAAATAGGTAGGTAGGTAGACAAATTGGATTTGTGTCTATAAAGGTCATAATGCGAGTCTCCACAGAGATAATTTTCTAATGAACTACAAAGCTAACTCAAGGTATCTTTGGATTTTGCACTTGTGGACTCAATATGCTAGTTTTAGGTTTTGTTATTGTAGATGTTACCTACGTTTGAAGCCTGTAACGACGTATTTAGCTTCAGAAATGTAGTATTTCTGTAGCGACGAATTTTTGTTTGCTGCGGATTAGCTTGTGTAACATAAACTACGCTGTCTTATTTTCTAAATTGACTTTGATATGGTTAATAAATATATTTTCGTAATAAACAAATATCACAGATAAACAAGATTAAAGAAATGTTTGATATGTAATTTTACGAAACCTGTTAGTTACCCCTCTCTTAATACTTATTTGCTTGAAAAGTTTACTTTTAGCACATAACATGAAAGCTGTATTAAGTAACGGGTTCATATGTCATAGCGTTTTTGTTACACTATGGTCATAAATTGGTACCCAGAAAATGTCACCAAAATTACAGTTTTGAATCAGCTATCTATTTTTTCTTCGAATCCGAAAAATCGCCCTAAGGGTTGCCCAGATTTGCTTTGAATACCATGGGTTGGCAATGTTTCGCTAAATTTTGAAAAGCAGATAGTTAAAGCTATGACTAAAACGTGTCCAAAAGTGAAACCGCATATTGTGTATTCTACCTCCAAAATAGTTGTGTCAACACCAAAAGTCTTTTTCTGGATTACAAATGGAGATGGAGATGTGACAGAGGGTGCTGGAAAGAATCATGCAGAATGCCCTGGTTGCATTATAAGGCATTGAAGCTAATAGCTTAATAAGGCATTGAAAAGCCGCGTTTGCAAAACTAGAGAGGTATCTTCAAAAACTGACAAAAAATTAGTCCACATTTGTTTTTGAAAACGATCTTTTGCCTACAATTATGAAGAGAATTTCTGAAGAGTATTATTACGAAAAGCCAGCTATTCATTTCATCTTGCTCCAATAACCAGAACAAAGAAACCTGTGATTAGCGACCAAAGGAATTTCTTGACAACTTCATAATTTTCTACAACACGAATGAACGAGAATTTGTCACTTATATAGGTGCTATTTGGAACAACGTTCTTTTGTCCTTTAATTCCCGATAAAATGTACGAAAAATTTTTGTAGCTGTACCCTAGACAATTAGCGTGACCAGTGTCCGACAAAAATCTTTGCTACTGAGCTTTTTATAGCCGTAGTTGGTAGTTCCTGGCTTTGCTTGGAACGAATGCCTATAAATTTGCTGTCGTTGGAACTCTGCGAGTGTTGTTTTGATGACGTCCAAAGCTTGAACAAGTTTATGTCTCATATCATCAAACTTTTCTTTAACTTTCTTCACCGATAAATCGTAGAGAAGGTTCCCTACTTGTACGAGGATTACTTCATATTGACTTGTTGACAATGATTACTTTCTTCAACGCGTTATGTCCTGCTGCACTCTTGCAACGTCATTAACAGGCTTTCCACAGGGACCAATTTAATGTTTTTCAAGCACGTTGAAATGCAAACCGCAGGGTTCTGTGAAGGAACCTTTTATCAATTTGGTACTTTTAAGGATGACTTTAACGATTCCCATAATGATTACAAGTTTTCATTATCATGTTTATGTTTATGCATATTAACTGCAAATCTTAAGTTACTGATAAATATAAAACCGTTTATAGAATATTTATCGAAGTTATTTAACAGCACCAAGCTTAGATTCGTTTAAAATGTATGAAAGATGGCAAATTTAAACAAATATGCATTACCTTTCAGTAACAAAGTTTATTGAGCACCTCCATTACCTATTTCTTATTCCACTACCGTTATAAAAATAATTTAACAGATAGTTCATCTTAAGGTACCGTAGAATTTAAAAGAAGCTTATAGATTTTTTACCAAAATTATTAAACAGCATCAACCTTTTATTGGTTTAAAAAATGGAAAGATGGCAAATTTTTCAAAAGATGCATAAACTTTCAGTGATTTAGTTTACTGAACGCTTCCATTACCTAGTCTTTTATTCCACCAATTTTTTAACAATAATTTAACTCAGGCGAATACTAGTTTGTACGTATTAGTCTCGTATGTCAACATAAACATAAACAATTAGTATCCGTTTAATTTCTCTCTTCAATTCAAAAATGGTAGATTTATTAATTCTCTACACATTTTCTATGATTATTAGCTATGACATATTAAGTGTGAAGTACATAAATTACAGTTTCTTATGAACGTATTTTATGTTCAGCAACATCGATCGATATCGATATAATACTACTTTATCCTTCAGTAATTATCTCCATCTTTAGATAGCAATGCCCTCTAAGTCTATATAACGCCAGATATCTCAGGCCAGACATGTTGCAAAATGTATTCATCAGTTTAAACTTTTTGCAAATTGTGAAAAATAACAAGTAACAAAATGGTGCTATAGAAAAACCACGAAATTGTCACATTTTTAATTTTTATAAGTTCAAAGGAGGAAATGGGTCTAAATGCCGTGAGTATCCTGTAGACATGTTTCAAAGGATTTTACAACCTTTTAAACTTAAGGTAGCAAAGCCTTTACAATGATATTATAAATTGTTCTTCCCCATATTATGTTTTTACAGCCTGTTTAGTCCAGAAAATGAGTGGAAGAAATCTTGTTGTCATAATTTGTGTTGCTTCTAATAAACTAAAAATATTTTGTCTAGCTGCTTTGTCACTCTATCGTGTTTTGTAGTTTCCCCCTCTGCAATATTTTTAGCTTTCCTTTTCTTCTCCATACATTTTTATGGTTGTGTGACATTTAATTACAGGCTTGCTTTAATCAGTGACGAGGATCTTAGCTACGTACTCCAGACATAGCTTTTCAACACACTAAGCATCTGGAATCTCCCAAAATTCAATTTTTCGTAAGATTTGAGACGTTTTGTGACGATCCAGGACACTTTGAAAAATGTGAGAAGAACAGGCAATTCCTGGGTAGTTTTGTAAAATCCTGGGCAACAGATAATCTTACTTATATGATAGCAAGCTTTTTCTAGTTTTACTATTAAAAACCAAAGGATAAATTAAGTCTTTCAAACAATTTTAAACCAAGATGATTTTACTGTCTTCTTTCCTTGGACTCCTGTAGAAGCATATTTCCAATAATTCCGATTTATCTTTTCTACTATGTCAAAAAAAATATCTGTCTAAAGGTTGAAATATGCGTGCAGACGTAATTGGAGGGTATTCACTACATTAATGCACTAACAATCTGGGGAACTTCACATCGATCTTTTTATGTCATGGTAATTTGAAAGTATTGCTAGATGTATTGCGTTTTCATATAGCATAACGTACTGTAACAACGCTATTATGAGTGCAAGAGCATGTTGTATTAGTTGCGCTTCTTTTTGTTACCTGAAGTTCTGATGCAAGGAGATCTATCTCCCCGGAGGCAGAACGTACAGTTTTTTAAAGCAAAATATAAGCAGAGTTCTGGTTGTGGTATTATAAATATTTCTGATTGAAAAATTGCTCGAACGCATCAATCATACTGAAAAAATTCAAATTTCTTTAATTTCTCTTGTAAGCCTCTCTGTACGATGTCAAATGACAAAATTTACCAAGTAGAAAATATGAGGATATTTCTTTCGGCTTTCCAAAGAAACTTCATAACCCAAGTATTTAGACCTTTGTTGGTTTTAAACGCTTGGTTATGGTAACAATGCTTAGCAAGTTGAAACTGGAAACAGAAATTCCCTGCTTCCTTGAGTTATTGGAAGAGCACGTTTCTGCTATTTAAGCTGCATAAACGTTAAGCTTCGGTTAATTATCACTGTTGAGTAAAGACGATATCTTATCAGATGCAATAATAATCATACTGAGAATATAAAACAGTAAAATTTCAGTTTTTTAACTCTAACAAAGACATGACTTGATTTTGCAACATGTTTAGCAAAACTATCTGAATCTTTTCCCAGAAGTAAAACTTTAATATCATAAATTTTTCCAGATTAACCATGAGTAAATCGTGGTCTTAAAATACCAATAACAGCCTTAAATTTCTACTCAGGATTGTGTAAATCGTAATTTGCCAGATTTGAAGAGTTTTATTCACTAGAGAGATGGCTTCATCAAAAGCTTTCATTCCACCTGATTTCTTGTATTTTCCTCCTTCTTTCATTTCTACACCTCCTTAAGTTTTGCTTCAGGGTCTAATAATGATATTTTTGCATTGCAACAAAGCAGATTGATCCAAGTTACTAACATAAATATATGTAATTTTTTTCCTACATACACACAAAAGTTTAGTAACTTGCTCAGAAAGCATTAACCGTGGAAACTTTTTTTCTTTTATATACTATAGGTAATCATGTTAGTATCATAAAATCATGTCCACCTTCATATTTTAAGCGAAAGCAATCTTTTACAGGTACTTACAACTAAACAGACTACGTAAACCAAACCTAAGAATGTACCAATAAATTACACTTTTAGACTCCTTTACCTTTTGTTATACTTTCCTTAAACTATAATGCACAAAAACTGTCTATGAAAAAGATTAGCTATCAAATACCAGCATGAATTCCTTCTCTTTTAATATTTTAGAATATGCTCTACTTACAATATGTTGCTTTTGGACTACCGGCCACAGGTTTTACTCAAGAAACCTGTGGTCAAATCTTGACAAAACCATTTTCTCTGTTGAAGCAACAAGTACTTGTCAGTTCTACATTTTGCTGTCACCTTTTACATTTTCAGTATTTATAACGTTTTTATTATCTGATAGAAGCAGTAAAATTAAAAATAGTTTTGAATAAAGTGTTTTCTCGTGTGTAGCTTAATGGAAGAATATGCAGCTCACTTGTTAGCTTATCCGCTACAAAGTCATCTTTATAGTTCTGCAGATGTAACAATGAAAATGAAAAAGATGGTGTACCTCTGTCGATATGTCTTGAGCACGAGAAAGAGATATGAACGGTTGAAATACAAAGTAAACATGACACAAGTATATAAATGTTGATTTCAGATCATTAAAAGATACAAGGTCATTAGTTACATTACGAAAAATCATTTCAAATGTCATGCTTAAAAGTGTCGTTCATCAATCTTCTTGCAAAATGAACAGCATGTAAAACGGGTTTTATGTACCAAGAAGTTTTGTGTTTTTACTGTACCTGATAAAATGTTTTATGATTACGTTGTAGTTTAAATACATTACGTCTATCAATTCCCATGATTTTAGAGCCCATCAAATAAGCGCTTTCTCGAGTTGAAGGCTGTTACAATTGGAATTTTGTTTCTCGTCTTCTTTTAAGACACAATCTTATAATTCATCGAGATGATCTTCGATTTTCCATCAAATTAATAGAGGTAAATACGGATTTAAACTAGTTTAATGATTTAATGCTACTGATCTCAGCCTGAACTGGATTTACGCCGGATCATGTTTTACTTTAGGCGAACTCTGAAAGATAAATGAAGCGGGAGGACCTATAAGCAGTACGCTTACCTCCAAGTATAATCAGGATCGAAAAAAATAAATTATAAACAATTATATTGACAATTCTTTGAAAGCTCACACTTACCTGGAGTTTAAAGTTCGAGAAACTAGTCTAAGACCAATGAGATGTAGACTGGGAATACTGTAGACGAGTGACGATCAGGTCGGACCATTCTGAGAAGCAGCTGAGTTTCAGGTTGATGGTACCCTAGTCATGATCGTTTGGACAGCAAGGGGGTAGGCATTTGTAATTTTATGTCATTGGGAAAACAATTTCTTTGTTGTATTGACGACATTTACAATATTTTCTTGCAGGTTTTTTGTCTATTTTTTGACATTTTGACACTAAATTATATTTGAAATTGTATAAATGCAGGTTAATAGCAGAATGGACTATCAATAAAGTATTGCAGTTATTTTTGAAGGCTGATAAATATATGAACCCGAGGAATATATAATTTGAGATTCAAAATTTTTCAGTTTGTAACTTTAGATAGTTTATATTTTGGAAATGTTTATGTATCAAATTTCCATCACTTTTTTATATTTGGTATAATTTTGATGATTTGGATAGTTGTTAGGAAGTTTTATAAAACGATGAAGCGTGCCTATTGACCTAGTAAGCAATTGTCTTTGCTCCAAAAGTTTTACGTAAGCATAAAGGATTTTATTGACTATTGTCATCGTTTCCTCGACGTGAATATTGTAATGAGATGTAACCGTGTTTTTTAACCGTTTGAGTCAGGAAACTCTTGAGTATATTAATGCAATGTTCTGGCATAATTTTTGAAAGAGGCCAGTGCTCCACACTTGTGTTACGTTGTTGACAAAATTACTTCTATTCGACCTAAAAGTTTATTTTCAATTGCAGCAGAAATACAAAATGGCAGACCCCCTTTCACAGCTGATAATGTTGGAAAAATTCATATGCTGTTTAGCTTCGATGGCCCAAATCGGATGGATATTTTGGTCGAGTCTTTATGGCTTCAGACTGCAAATCCTTCAACGTGCAAAGACTTCGGAGAGAAAATCCAAGGATTATCATCCATAAATCATACGCACAAATGACTAAGTCGTTCTAGTTCCCATACAAATATCTAAGTAGACGTGTCGTCCCAGCAAGTCTGTTAATTTCATAGAAAAAGTCAGGCCTGTTTTGAAAACGCGTTCTCATTTAATTTCTGTCCGTGAACCATTTTTTTACGAATGTTTTCCTTCGCTTAAGTGCTATATAATCACAGAACGTGTCTATCTTTTACCGACTTTCCTCGTTTCTACTATTAAGAAGAACAGCATCTGTTTTAGCATATAAATGGAATATATTTCTGAATTTTTGCCGACAGTGTTACAATTCCATATCAATTCGCTGGAGTAGAGACTGTCTGTTGTAGTACGTCGAACATTTCTGACAAGCAATTAAGCAAGCATATCTCATCATCGTCAGGTGTAATGAAGCGCAGCGAACCTGTATCTACAAATAATAAGATAGTGACAACAATTTTTACAAGGTGGTTGATGTTGATGTGGTTATCGAAGAACTACGTTGGCTGTCACAACTAATTATTTCAAATAATTATCAACTTGAAAATAAGTTTCTAAATGTTTCGAAACACTACAACTACATACGAAGCGATAGATAGGAGATAATAAATGTGTTGATTTTACTTAACGTAAATCAATGACAAATAAATTCAAACATTCTTAAGTAAGAAACTCATTAGACCAACCGAAAGGTTTTAACAGCTCATTGACTGGTATGTAATGCTCCATTTATGACATTTGGGATGCCAAAAAAGTGTTTATTGGCTGACTTTATATTTACCGAGTAACCGTATGGTTAAATAGCGACATGACACGTTTTTTTCGTAGGTGTAAGGCTCTTTTCCTATGGCAAAAGTTTTAGTTTTCGAGGGTAATAGCTACGTATGTTGGAAAAATGAAGATATTAGACTATTTTATAATTGCAAA
>JAAAKL020018991.1:0-10017 GCA_010016065.2 Carybdea cf. marsupialis auct. non (Linnaeus, 1758)
AACCGTCATTATACAGAAACTAAACTAACTGTGTGAGAAATGTTATTTATACAAGAACGAAACATGACAGTAGTAACAGTGCACTCACCATCAGAGGCATCATTAACAGCTTCAGTCGCTTATGTGTCGTCGACAAATCTAATGGGGAAAGGATTTCCTATTTATATCGTTCTCTCCAAACATGCTTACATATAACTAGCTTATTCTCAAAGTTTTACATAGTTGATACGAAAAGGTATGAGCTCAAGGAAGGTTCCAGACACTTATATTACCACTTTTCAGCATTTTTAGCATTAAATGATACACTTACAGTATGACCTTGCTGAAGATATACAGGTGGAAATTCTGAAATATTGAAGGTTGTCACTCCTTGGGTATATTATCTGTACCATTCAAATGAAATTTCTTTCGAACATAATAACTACGAAGGCGTCGCCACATTAAAACTAATATCGCATGTTGTTCAATTCAATAGATTTAGTATCTCGCGTCAAATGCCATGATTCACCTTTATGTCGATTTTACTAACCGAAGTTGTAACAGAGTTATCGAGATTTGTTGACTTGGGCGATGAGCATTCCCTCAAATTTAGTGAAACTTCTATTGTCCAATCTTCAAAGTTGAAATTAGAAGCATTTACATCTTTGTGTCTTATTGCTTGTTCACGTGATAACCTTTTCACTTGACCATTCGATTCAAGTTAATAATGAATCGTAATACAAATGCGAACAGTGACAAAAGAATGTCTCAACTGCTGAAATTCCAATTATGACTAACAAGGAGCATGCTACGCGCGACTATCAAACGATAAACGAGTGAAATTTTTGAAGCAACGGGACATTAAATTCTCTTTAGACTCGAATGATGAAATGACACGTGACACATGACAAGTCAATAAAAAATAACAAATCACTTCTACAAAAGAACGACTTTGTAGTTGTTAGTGCTAATTCCATCTAATGACGGTAAAAAGAAAACAAATAGATTACCGTAAAAAGCGTACTTACTAGACGATCTGGCATAATTACTGATCAGGGACTTCCATGCTTGGAATGCATATGACTGTACTTCAGGACTTGAGGACTTAAAGCACTACAGTGGTCAAAAGATAAGAATTGAACGCAATTGAAGACTTTCAACGCAATTTTCCAGCCACACGAAGGCAAGTCTTTATTCTGAACTTTAGCGAGAAAAACTGAAGATTATGAGCAATTAAAAAGACTTGAATGACATTAGATCACGCAAATAATACACGGAAGTTTTATTTGCGCGCCTTACATCCATCTTTCTTCAATTAGTGCCTGGTAGATATTGTTACCTAATTAGTGACTTGCTATGGTCATATCAAAAGAGCAGCGAAGCTGTACACATATCATGGTCCTGTCAATACAACAATTGATGCGGAAGTGGATGTTTGGTAAATGTAGTTGACTTAAGCAGGGTTCATTATAGAACACAAACATCGAACAATCTAAAATATTTACTCTTACAGCTCCCATCAAAATAGTCAGGTGCTAAAAAATCGACCGAGTAACTTACTTTACAAAATAGACCTAGTCTTAATGTCCTAAATTTCTCTAAATTTAATAATCAACAGTGGGTACTACTGCAAGCATACAAACTCCATTGACTGGCTTCCGAAGCCTCAGAAACGTATTCTTATATACTGTACCTCTTTGTGCTGCATGCTGTGAGACACAAAACACAATAACATGTCTCATACCTTTTCAGTCACCTTCAGCATATCGTTTGTCAAATTCCCTCCCTTGTGCATAGCCTACGACAGAGGGCAAAGATCATATATCTCTCTGTAAAGACACTTCAGCTCAAATTACGTGGCACCAATCATTTTAACTAGAAGCTCCTTGCAAATCCTACTGCAAAAGTAGGAGTTTCATAAATAAATCAGGTCAACTAGACAGCAAGTTCTTCTGTCCTGAACTGAAACGCAAAGGACTTAATCTGACTGGACTGGCCGTGGCTCTCTTTGTCGTTGCACTCTCCTCACGAGAGGCGTCGTGTGGTGAATATGGGCCGTGGTTGGACCACGAGGGGACCGCCTCTCGATTGGCCCAGCTTTGCTCGTCAGAGAAGTTTGGCCGCCAATTAACAAACGACTTAGATAGTAGCTCGCACGATCCTGAATAGAAAGTGGTGGGTTTTATGGATAAAAGCTAGTACCTCGGGCAAGGGAACATTTCAATTTTGAGTATTGAACATTACACTATCTATTACGGTTATACTTCTCCATAATCCTAACAAAAATGAACGGATAGTTCCTTTTCGTATTAAATTGGGATAATATTGCCTTTTATGGTGAGCAGAACGTTCGCGGGATTGCTTGGATTGGTCATAAAACATATTGTACACAATTGTACACGTCAAATGGAAGCATATTCTAAGATACTTTACAGCTTGAACTTGTACTCAATATGAAACTCAACGATGCCACTCAATTTCATCTTATCTACAGACAAATAAATGGCAAAGTAATCAAAGCGATGCTTTTATGTCAATCAAGGAGCAAAATGTTTGCATTGGTCACAGTTTCTACCTGTATGCTAAAGAGTGAGGCAATGCGACAGTATCCAAAGTAGCATTCAAGTTGTTGAAGATTGTCGTAATGGAGAAGCAGAGCGACAAGCAATCAATAAAAGAGGCTGCGGAGGGACTGGGGATGAAGAGAGTCTGAGAGGAGGACCAAGGACTAGATATGAAGACAGATATCAAGGGTCCAAAAGTACAAAGTAGAGACTTGAGAGAGGCAAGAGGTGCAAAAAGATTAAGAGTTAGTGGAAGCAGTGCTTGTCGGCAGTGACTAAGATACTGATGGAGAGAGAGAAGGAAGAAGGGAGCAATGGAAATGAATAAATTAACAAGACTACTTAATTTTGCATAATATTGTGCTTAGATAATGATCCATATTCGCCACATATACAAAACACATAAAAGTAAATTAACATTAGTGGAATGCATAAACGGATCTCCGGCCATCTACGACTTACAAACGTATTTTAAGTCAAAAAATGTATTGGCATACCTGTCCTAATATAGTTACCAAACATGACCATGCATCCAAGACAAACTTCTCATTATTCTTCTGCAAATTCTTTTTAAGCTCATCAAGCAAACCCTAAAAAACCATGAAGGGCGGAATCTTAAGAATTCTATGCTACCAGATCAGTTATGCAGCCAACAGCCACTGTGGTGTGTCTGATGTCGGTACTGACCACAGATATTTCTTAAGGGAAAGGTATAAAGTCTTTCGGATCTTTGGATCCAGTACAAATATATGGCCGGGAAGCGTTGATTTGTCTATATGCATGTAGATATTACATTAGGCAAAAAACATTCAATGTTTTACAATAAACACGACCAAACATGGACTTTAAGTACGTCGTTCAAGATTCTGGCGAAATGTAGTAGCCTGAACTGTGTATAACCTATACTTAAGCTGAAGAATCTGCGTTACCACTCCCTGGGTGATTTCAGACAGTTGTTGTTCCTTTAGTGTGAGAACACTACATAAAGCAAAACCTTCTTACACTGTCGTAGTGGCTGGGGTTCTTTGATTTGGTTTGAAATCTACCTAACACCGTATTGCAGTCTCTTCAGGTTGCTGTCCAGTGAATAAGGCATGTTTTGCGAGTAATTTAATCGCTTCATCAAATTCTTCATTTGCCTTTTGTGCATATATGTACCTTGTAAAAGCAAGAAAGTAGATCTCTAGTATAAAAAGTGCCAAAAGTATCTGTAAACATTGTACTACAATGAGCCTTACTCCCAAATGCCACGTATAAGGAGTAAGGAGGGGGGGGGGGGAACTAACGCATTATTTTTATAACTAATATGTTAATGTATGTTCTATAACTAGAGCATCTTGATCAGGAAACTTTCCTATCCACATTACATTTTTGCAATCAATTCGCTTTACATTAGCATCCTTGTTGGAATGCACCATGTTTAGCTCACGTTTTGGTTTACACCTTTTGGTATCGTGTAATATACGATAAGATCCGATAAATAAGATGATACTCTTTTCCATCTAATGTACTCTCTTGCTCTTATAACCTACAATAATATATTCTTAACTTTCACAATCTTATACACCTTATATTTTATACTCCTGAGTTCAACAAAAAGATCTCCAATCGACTCAAGGAATTCTTTTAGAAACGAATTAGTTTACTTTTTCATTGTCCTCTCCTTCATTGACTACAAATGGTGTTCTGTGTATGCCTAATTTGCTTGCAGATTACAACACTTAAATCAAGGTCTGTCCCCTGGCTTAGAATCAAATAATATTGCAGAGAAATACCATACCATTACTGGGTCAAACTTCAATTACTGATAACAGTTATCATACCATGGACAAGTCTGGTTCCAAATATTTCATAACAATTTCCCTTTTTTCAGAAAGCATAAGTAGTTCATTCTTGATTATAGAGAGTGCAATGTCTGCAACCTGTCAAGAAGGAAAATGGATTTCAAAAGTTTTACATAGAGAAAAGCTGTTTAATAGACGATCATAACTTTTAACATTTGCATGCATCTGTCACCTTGCATCAAACTGTAGTGTCACTAAAAAGAATAAAACTTAAATCTATGAAGGGGAGAGAGAGCTTGAGCACTTGCACCACGAGTACAAACACTCTCTTGCAAACAGACACAGCCCCTCTCTAATCCAAAAATTCACCTAAAGTAGTAACTCTACTAGTGTCTAGGTGACACAGTATATCAAATGATCATAACTGAATAGTTCTGACCACTTTTTTCCCATTTTTACTCTCTGGTCCTGCATTTTCCATAACCCAATAAACTCATTAAAAAACCAAACAGCAACTCTCCAGTTTCCCTTCAGCTCTATACCAATCACTCAATTCATTTACAAGTGCTTTCATGGTTATCCACTTTTGTAAGCTTAAAAATGCAACTAAATGGAAGAAACGCTTTGCATCAGGATAAGGTCTAGTGAAAAGGATCACACATGTAAGTAAGTTAACAATATGTTCTTACATACTATGTTATACCATGATAAATCTTCTCTTGAGTTACAATTCTACTCAGCTTATATGCTGAAATAATCAAACAATACTATTGGCTAAAAATATATGAATCATTCAAATAAATTACCACTGTGTGCTAGAAGGAAAATTGTTGATCATAGGATGCCTCAGGAATGTTATGAATCATAGATCAGATCATGATCATCATCAGTTCAAAGGTATGTTCATTCTGACGTCTAAACTACATACACCTTCATCACTGCTGAAGCAACAGCCACAACAAAAGGACAGGAATTTGAAACTTGATTTTATAAATTCATAAACTTCCTTTTGTCTTAAAATTACAGTCACATAAAATAACTTGAAGAGAAAAAGGAAGTTGTCACTATAGGAATCCCAACAAAAGATCTGCACATTTGCAGCATGTTCCCTTCCAAACTGAGATAGGGTGACCCTAGTGATAACATCCTTCATTTTCATTAGTCACCACATTAGCTTCTGATCCTACACCAAATGGCATGAGCACTTTAACTTTATGCCATTTTGAAGGCCAACTTCTCTGCACTATGTTAATTGATCATGAAAGGACTACAATTCAATATTTTAATGTGCAATAATCCTAATTAAAAGCTACAGTGTTAGACGACAAGGCTTGATATGGTGACCTTGATAACAACATACATACATGCTTCATTTCAAGTTGAGATATATGCGTTTATATCGCTGATAATAGGACACAAAACACTCCTATTTGCTAAAGGTAGGGGAGTATTACATCAGCCTACCTGTAAATCACTGGATGCAATAAAGGGATAAACAAACTTGATCCATAACTCAAGGTTTTCTTCCATTTCCACATGACAATGCTTCAGCAATCTACAAGTAAAGTGAATGGTAAATCAATAATGATTTTGACCTATAGCAACTTAATGATAATGATTCTTGCCAGTTTTGCTTTTTAGGCTCTCATATATATTAGCACTACTGGTATGATCAGGGAGTATGTATGCATTACCGTGACCATTAGATTAACTGCATGGTACACTTATCAAATTTCCCCAATTTTTAGGGGTGCAATTATTTGGGGGTGCATTTGTCTGAAGTGCTGCACTTATCACAAGTTTAACAGATAAGATTCTTCATAAAAATTATAATCAAAACAGATAGTACATCAGAGAAAAGCTTGGAAAACAGTATTTAACAAATGAAAGAAAAGATTAAATGACACTAGATGTCAACATTATCATGATCTAGTTCTTTATCTGAGTCACCATCATCACGATCAAAAAGCACTTTCTGCGGGCCAGCATCTTCCACATCACTGTTTGTGATGTCTTACGAGTGCAAAAGAGCCATCAAAGAAAGGGGTGCTTATTCTAGAATGTCAATACATTCGTTCTCCACCATTATCTTGGGGTGTCCTTAATTGAGGGCTGTGCTTAATCATGGGGGTGCACTTATTACAACTTTTTGCTTGAAAGGGGTGTGCTTATTCAGGGGGGGTGCCATTATTCAAAAGGGGTGTGGTAAACCAAATAATTACAGTATATAAGTAAACGGCTATTGAAAATGATCTCCTGGCTGTTGGATTACACAATGGGCCAATTACAGTCAACTATTCACTTGTGACATCAAAATTCAGCTTACAATGTCACTTCTTTACAAATTCACAGTATTTTATAGGCATATATCCAAAATTATGTACTTGTACAACCAGCATAATCAGGGAATGAATTGGAGTAGAAATTGACTACTTGTTGGAGTTATAAACAAATGTATGAATACCTTACAACATTGATGCAAACATGCATTTAATGACAATATTTAAATGTAATATAAGCATAGCACTCTCGTGGTCTAGTGGTTAAGGAATTTGACTCCTTGGTTCTGAGGTTCTGGGTTTGAATCCTGCCTAGTCTGATATAAAGCATTGTTGTTTTAGCCAAGCATATATCCATCTGTCTTCCTATGCATAGTCAGCTGTGTGACTGAGGTAACAACAACCAATCAAAGATGGTGAAATTACCAGATTTGTAAGTTGCTGGAATTCATTTGTAGAATTCAGCCTGGCAATACTTTAGTCATTGCCATTAATATACTGTGATCCTTTTCGATACAACATATAATCACTAAAGAAATGGTACCAGTACAGACATCCAACAGGAACTTGTGACATGCCCTCCCGCAATGCCCTGACCACTGTCACCTTTACATATTTATTTTATTATTTTTACACATTTTTGTTATCTACCTCTTATTTTATTAACACAAACAGCTTCTACCTTTTGTCCCATTACTGGAACATTATTTAGCCATTATAAATATGCTAATGAATACCAATGTGAAATGCCTACTTTACTGGTCGCTCATAATGTATGGAATTCTTATGCAATAAATGACTTTCTTTCCATCTTCCTTTGTCTTTTTCATCTTTCTTCTCTAGGCAAATCTTTTCAGCACCCTTTTCCATCATTTCTCAAAGTCTTACTAATTAGTAACTCTCCTCTTCTTACTTCATCTTCAAGCAACATTACCTTCTTCTCACCATCATTTTCCTTACCAAATGGTCATATAATCTCAAAAAGCTCTTTTTCATTATGCCATCAATCCCAGACACTAATCTGACTACACCTCCAACACTTTTTCTGGTTCATTCTTCACTTACTTCATTCAGAGGTAACAAATTATTATAAATAACAAATTTAGATACAGGATTTTTGTATTCTAAGATACTTCAAACACTTAAATAACAATCTATGGAAATGTCAAAAAGCTTGGAAATAAATAAAATTGGAGCATAGTGAAGGACTGACAACACATACCACCAGCAGTGATACCATAAATGATGCCGATAATGATTATGACAACAATGATGACAATAATGACTCAACGTTCATAGTTACAATATCCTCATCCAACCTGAAGACAAAAATGAGGATAAAGCACCTGACAATACACCAGGTTCCTTCCTCCCCTTAAACTATAACTCTGCACAGCAATATGTTTCTAAAGGAATATTTTATGAAAAATCTCTCAACAAATGTTCAGGTACTTACTTGACAATGACATTTAATGCCTCTTGTTCTACTGAAGGATTATTTAATGCTTTAGATACAAGAATCCTTTCCAAAATGCCAAGGATTGATTTTACCTGAGAATGTCACAAAAGATGTATTAGATAGTGAAACAACTCATAGAAATATATGTTTTAAAACAGCGACAACAGTTTGTGAAAAGAAATAACCAGTTCATCAATTTTATAATCCTGAAAAACCTAAAAATGTGACAGAATAGGCTCATTAAGATGAGGATTAAAAACATGTGTGTTTTAATATGAATAATTCATAATACAGTAAAGTCAAGAAAATCAAATAAATATAAAAAGTAACTGGTATGGCCGATTAAAATGCTCACTGAAAGTTATTTACATCTACACTCTCCTCTTGGTCCTCAGAACTAAACTGAATTTTTAACTAATACTCAAGAGCAACAAAATGATCATGCAGCTTCATGCCTTTCATTCCCCTTTGAGAGGAGCTAAGTGCCCATACATATGCAATCTTCATCTTAACATACCCCACAGACTAGAGGCCTTTCCACACATCACCAAAGGTCCTTCAAGGAATGGAACCCTGATCCTCTTACATTGCATAAAAATATTTTCAATGGTGGGAACCTGGGTGCATGTCCTGGTGAGGGACTTATTGGGGATACTATGTCCACCAGCAGATGAGCATTGTCTGCCTTTTGGGGGCCCTCTGTGAGGGGGGAAGCCTGGGGGTTGTACCCTCCACATTCTCAATAATGCCAAATCCCTCTAGTTCTCTGAGTTTGTAGCTTTTTGAGGCTGTGCATTATTCTTCTGACTTCCTGTACAACTAGGATCATGCTTGGGTTGATGTCCAGTTTGACTTCATACTTTATGAGGTTACCGGTGCCATAAAATAAAGGTTGATGTGCCTTGATGATGTCTGTCACATCTGGACTTGGATGACTAAAATCAAAGAGTTTCCTGCAAAATGGAGGATGACCTGTGAGCTATGATCAAAAGCAAAGGAGACAGCAGCTCTTTGTGTTGCAGACCAAGAATGACACATGTACTTGAGAATAATGAAATTTGACCTATACTGAGAACTCAACAGCAATAGGCTGGGGTGGCTGTGAATTGTATTGATAGACTTAAGTCTTTGTCTTGTAAAGCTGGAGATCCGGATATTGATTTTGAAGCCTGGAAATTTTGATCTTGGTGACCACATTGACTTGAGATCTGCTATCAATAATCATGGGAAGGAGGATATCTATGATATTCATCTTGGTGATGGGTTGTTTTCAAGATGCTCTAATTGTAAATAGAAATTCATTGTTGTTTTCCTCAGAGGAAAACAGTAGTGGCTCGTGAAGGGGGGTGGGGGTGGGGCAATGCCCCTCCAAACTTTTTCAAAAATGCCATGGACAACACATATATAGGCTGAATACACTGTTATTTGCATTTAGAAGATGACCTTGTTGAAACTCTTTCAAAATTTGCGATTGATGACTTTTTGTCAAACTCTCCTCTTGGTGAGAAGGAGCAAAATGGTGCCTTGCCCCACTACGGCTATTGTTTCTTGTGGATGACAAGTACATTGTCAGCACTTCATTGGCTAAGACTTGTCAAACAGAAGCATCTAGTCTGCTTGCCCCAGTCATAACCATGGAAATGGTTCTCCTTCTCAAATTGTTAAGCTCACACTGCGACATGAGTCATGGAAATTTGACAATGTAGCTGTGGAGGACAAAATCTGATTGATTCAGAGGTAGACACAATTGAAGTTAAGCGCAAACATCTAAAACTCTATAGGAATAATGTGTATAGAGTAGTGCGTACTATTTGACATTGGGTGGATAGTACGCTTGCAGGGGTACAAAGTAACACAGGTATGATTCATCATATTATTCTTCTTTGTAGATGCCTTTTCAGCTTGCAGCACTGATGTTGTTTTACTGTGTAAATAAGCATGGGTGGCTTTCT
>JAAAKL020018992.1:0-10017 GCA_010016065.2 Carybdea cf. marsupialis auct. non (Linnaeus, 1758)
CACATGAAGAAGGTTTTTCAACCGAAAGCTCTGTAGGAAGCCTCTAGGCATTTTCTAGTTTTTATATGTTTTTAATGACTTTTTACGCAGTTTTAGTCTTTAATATATATATATATATATATATATATTCTGTTTTGATTGCGTAGCCAGCTTGGGTTTCTGAAAACAGATGCCCCTCTAACCCTCTTCTCTCTCTATGGCTTACAAATTTCTTCATTCTAAGATTCGTAAAAAAGTGCATCAACTACGAAAAATAGCTCCAAATCCGAACGAGTGCCCTCCTGTTGTAGCTTGGCTGGATTTTGCCTTGCCTTATTCTATTTGGTTTAAATTGGCCCATGAATTTATCTGTTGTTATTTTGACAATATTGAGGGAAACATTTACTTTAAGATTTTCGGTAGCGTAGCCCCTTGAAATCTAAAGACATGTGATTGATCACATCCGAAGAAGAAAGGACTTTTTAACAAAACATGGTAACTACTGTTTTGTCTGAATTTACATGCGATTTAAAACGATGGAGGAAAGGACTTTTCCGATGCAGAGTGAGATTGATGTTTAAAAGCAAGTAAACTACGAAGATGCTGTGAAGCTACGAAATCAAATGTTTACTTAAAGTAGTATCCTGCGTTATTCATAAGAGCAGTAAGATCTATAGGCACTTAAGTCTCTTGGCCAGTTAAATATAATGCATTGAGCGACACGAAAATACACAAAGCACTGTTAAGCTGGAGCACATATGTACAATTGTGTAAATAAACTATAAAATAGACATGGGTCATTCCTGGTCTCCTATCACGAATACCACTAGATAATATTGACGAATACAACTGCAGACTGTAGCTTCGATGTCCTTACAAGATGCTATTTTGTAATGTGCACAAATGTACGGGCTTCAAAAGCAAAGTGCTCTAACTCTTACAGAGTTCGTCTAGAAATACTGTAAAACTTGCAGTGCATACATTCCCTACAATAAATAAGCACCCAAAGAATCCATCTCAAACATTATCAAAATGTTTGAAAGAAGACCGATTTTTCAATGTTAATAAGTGTTTAATAAAGACGTGTCACTCTACCTCAAATTAGAGCTTAATTGAAAAGAAATTGACAGGGTCTTCTTTTGCTGACGCCGTCATTAATTCTAACTGTGCTGTAGGAACTGTTAATGATCAGCATTTGCTTCAGATTAGTTTGGATTACGGATCAGGAATATTAAAGCTGACAGATATTTGAGTATGCATAGGATTTTTCTTTGAGATGCTGAAAATCAAATCAGGCTGCACAGTAGTATGTAAACACTCTAGACCAATAACATGCAAAGACGATTTATTGAGTCTACAAGGGGAAAATCCAGTGACAGACGAATTTAGGAATCAGAGCTTTCTGTTTTATAAGCTGACTAATACCTGACTGGCAGATGTTTACAAATGGAGCAGAAACAGAACCGTTTATACATCACTATTAATTAGTTTTGCCGAAACTTAAACCGCAAACTATAGGTATGTTCATGGTCACATTGGAATAAAATTTGTAAAGCACGACTTGCCTGTAAGTCCGTTTTTATGTTTACCAGGAAAATTTTACTGAGTAAGAAGCCACTTTCCCCTAGTTTGTGAAATGTTATATAAAGGGGCAAACGGTACAATATTTGACCAAATCGAATGGATTTGCTTGATCAGCGCAGGTCTGAATATGTATCAGAAGCATCTCCCGAGCAAAACAAGTGCGAGATAGTTGAGTTACGCTTGACAAACGGAAGTTGCCAACGTACTCGTAACCTCTCACGAGAAGAACTAGGACTGTGTTAAAACAGTTATTTCGTATAATTTCATCATCACTATTACTTTATTCCCATGATTAGTCTTCAACTTTAATCGTCACAGGTATTGGAAGATCATACTGCATTTGTTTTCATACTGTGTGCACGATAGCCATCAGTACAATAGCGTATGACGTAAGTTGTAAACAAATGTACCGATACTTGCCTCATTATTTGTAACAACGCTTGAATCACACTTACTCACATGTAAAATAAGTATCCTTTCACCTATCTCCTTGAGCAATCGTACATTCCGTTCATATTTTAGTATGGCATAAATACAGTAGTCCACGACTGGTTTAATCAGTTGTGATCGACTGAGGTAATCCCAAACAGTCGAAGACAGAATCATCGCCGGATCTACTGTAGGAATTCGCCGCGCAGCCGCCCTTACACAAGGAAACGCAGAGAAAAAATGTAACTTTCAACAGCTTCATCCCCTTAATCTGTAGGAGAAATATGATATGATTAGCTGCGCGGGGTTATTTTCCTTGGAAAATGTCTTTAATGGAGGGGAACGTAGTAAATTATTACACTAACTGTAGAAAATCGAATAGGCTGAACATAAAAAAGTCTTGTTAAAGACATTATGATGTAGAGAAGGATTTGGATGTGTAGCTTCAATAAAACACATTCAAGTGGCACGTTTAATTTTTTAGATTATTGATAAAAGATCTCTGTTTATTCACCCATTAGTATATATGCATATTCCTTATAGAAGTTAATCATTCTTTAAGCACTTCCTTATCTGTTACTGGTTTCATTCTGTGATGATGCTATGAGATGCTTTAAAAGGTCAGAAAAGTCCGGTTTTTCTGTGTCCGTCCTGTGGTTTTACGCATTTTCACTTGTTTACAACCTACTGCAGGTACCATCATACATTGAAATAGAAACAAGCTTCTGCTCATAAGAAGCGTACTTGATACTATCAATGGGAATTTTATTTTCCCAAATGAGTGAGTGATTTATTCTTCATATGTTAGTTTAGAGACTACAGTATCAAGTACAAAAAGATTGTGAAACCTACACAATGAAACACAATGAAACCTATGTGCTGCCACATAACCGCTAAATGTATCTGGAAGCTAGCAAGTGAAGAGAGATTCTGTGTTTGACGCCAGGTCGTATAGAAGGATAATCAACAAATATATCGGCTGTTTAACGTAGCTTATTAAGTGCTTTATGCACCTTCGTTAACATGTGCTGAATGGTTCTCATAACCTAGCCCACCTATTGCAACCCACGTGGCCCATATGATCTCCTTTACATGCCATAATCTGACAACTTTATCTTAGAGCAGTTAGTACTTTAGAAAATTTTTTCACAGACTTGAAAATCGGTATGTTTTGCAGCATCTAAAATCATGACTTTGTTCAAAATAGCTATATCAGGCTTTATAACTTGCACTACCTGCAGGGCTATAGGAGTGATTTTCAAAGTCGAGGAAAATTACAGGCCGTCATTTTTAGTGAAAATATCTGTCAGGTAGGTTCATAATGAGAAAACGTTAGCAATAAATTATGGGAGCATATGCCCTCTGTCCTCCCTGGTTGCTACGCTCTTGGTTTGATTACACTATATATTAAAATCCCATTTGATTTTATTTGGTTCTGTTATGGCAACACCTTCTGGTTCTGTAAAATATAAGATACTTTTGCTACTTACTCGAAATCAGTAGTTAAGTCATTGAGTAATTGTTTTATTGATAATTCATCCCTTGATTGAGGGATTTTATCAATACCCATGTTAATAACATGATGTTGCTCACTTTCAAATCTTAACCTTAAAAAGTTGGTAGTTCTACCTCCTAAACCAAGATTTGTTAAAAGCTGCTATTTGATTGATTATATCCTCTGTGATTAGGCTTCTAAACAATTCCCACCGAAAAATATTGTTTTTCCGTCGCTGGCAAACTGCAAAGGTGACACCATTTGAAAAGCCGGGACACATATGATTTGTCAGAGTGTCGAACAATTTTACCTATCCTATCAAAAGTAATCCTGAGACAAGTGCATAACAGCCTGTGGAGTAATCTTACACTAAATGATATTGTTCACTCCTCTTCATCTGGTTTTCATAAACAGCACAACACAGAGATCACTCTCATTCAAATTAATGGCTTTTTCTTCAATTTAGATAAAACAAAGTCAGCGGCCTAGTCCTTGTCAATTACTATCAGGCAATTGACATGATTATTCGCGTAAGTTTCCTGAAGAATCTCAAATTATCCAGTGTTGATGACTCAGCGTTGACATGTTTCAAGTCTTATCTAACAGACATCAAGCACTTAATTACCAAGAGAAACTTAATATATGATATATTTGAGGTGTGAGGTGCCGCAAGGTAGTATTCTTTCCCCTTGTTTGTTTTATCGGGCTTATAATCGGGTCACCTCTAAACGTTAGCCCGGGTATGATACATTTAAATCTCGACGTCACAACCATGACGTCCTCGATGGAATATAACAACATGGAGAAAGTACAGGACTCTCTGAATAAACATGTTTCCGAAGATGTCGACTGGGCATAAGTCAACAATTTAATGCTTAATGAAAAGAAAGCTGCGGTTTTACATGTAACAGGAAAACGACTAAAAAAATTAATATAGACTTGCCACCGGAAGTTAGCTTTAACAATATTCTACTTCCTGAGTACAAATTTGCTAGGACATGAAATTTATCAAGAACTATACGTCAGCATGTTAAGAACGTGTGCAAGTTGCTCTCGTAGCGTATCGTCACTTTACGTAAAATATGAAGTATCTATTCATTATAGCAAAGACAGATGTACTAAAATAGTATGATAAAGCCATGACAGAACTACGGAACGTATATTTCAACAACCAATCTGTTAAATTATTGATTGGAAACATGCTCACGGAACTGTTTCCAGTTTTTCAGTTTCAACATCCATACGGTTTTTCCTGATATATGTAGCAGTTCGATCTTAACCATGATCAAGCCTAACAACACTAGAACCATAACGTTGAAATGTCCATGGGTTTGGGTGTTTGCAGGTTGATTTAATTGAGGTAATTTGTAATCTAGAACATACTTTGGCTTGAAATGTCTGTAACCCACAGCTCAGTACGTAATTAGTCAGCAAGCAGGTGGATATTGTTTATTATTCAAATGTAGGGAGTTCTGTCTTGTTTTTAATGATGGTCCTTTACCAAAACTCGACAGTTGGTGCCTGACATCCTGCGTTGAAAAAACACTTGACATTGTCCTTGGAAAACTCAACTCTGTTTGAATTCCACGCGCCACTCAACAATATGTCGAGAAGATATTTAGCGAACCTCGCAACTGGCGTAGACAAGTACTAGTGGGAGAATCCGAGTACAATGAGATGGGAGGAATGAAAGATCGCCACCATTTGGCTTTCGATTGGTAATTGTGTGATCATATGTTAAAGGTAGAAGGGCATTTCTTACTGTTGACTTTCTTCAAAAACTGTATTCAGATCCTCCAAATTATAATACAATAACGCAGCATTATAAACTACTTCCTTGAAAAACTTGAAGATAAAATTTGTAGTTATATGAGAGACCTTATTTGAGTTTACACACGAATTTAAGATTAAATTGCGTTGAGTAACGAGTTTTGCACTGAAAGATAGACGACCAACCACATGGGAACTCTAGTTTATGGCTCTTTCCTCATACGCAACTAATAAAACTATTTTCAGGAAACGATCATTTTCAGGAAAGGATCATTATTCCAAAACTATGTTGAGTAAAGTAACTAGGATCTAAAATTAACGTGGATTTAAATTGTTTGCAAAACTTTGAAAATAAGGACGGGAAGAGATGTGATCCAAAATCCAACAGTAAACCGTTAGTTTTTTATGCTTATTACTTCACCCGGTTCACTTGCAGCTGTCCGAAGGAGTATGTGGATCGTCAGTAACCGAGTTTACAGAGCAGAATCACACAACATGTACCAGAAGTCATGTGGAAACGCAGTAAACTTTCAAACAGATATATCAGTAACTTTTTGTAGTCTTAAAACCAAATTTATGATTCTATTTTTTATCCTTGACTCAGCAAGCGGCCAGTATTTGCTTGAGAACTTGATATTTGCAGACAATTATCAAAAATGTGTTACGTTCAATGACTTAATTCAACCCCCTACTATTTTATGAATTATTTGCAAAAGTGTTTCTTTCTTAACTCCAAACAATTTTTATGACCAGTGTCTCAGGTTACAAGGGCCATGTTCTGCACCACACACTAACTTCTTGAAAAATTATTAAAACAGTTGGTAGCTTTTCTGGTATAAAGCAACACTTAGAATACCTTCTACCTTCCGAGCACCTCAGGATTCAATTCATTCGCAATGCGCGATGAATATGCGTACGCGCGATGATTATGCGTACGTGTGATGATTATGCGTACGCGCAATGAATATGCGTAAGCGCAATCAATGTGCGTACACGGGATTAATATGCGTACGCGGGATGTATATGCGTACAGCCGGTGAATATGCGTACGCCCGATGAATATGCGTACGTGGGATGAATATGCGTACACGTGATCAATATGCATAAGCGCAATCAACACACATACGTGCGTGCGTATGAGCATCAAGGAACTGGAGAGTTTTGTTACTTTAGTCAATGTAACATAAAGTGCAAACCAAACTGAACATCTTGTGTCTCGCGTCACTGATCCTTGGAATAAATGTCATACTCACCTTTTGCTTTCAATTCCAGTCCTATTGGTTATGGCCCTTCGTTGCAGAAGAAGGGAAAGTAAGGCTACCCTCGTTCTTCTTATGGTAAACTTTTTCATTATCAAAGAACATACATGATGACTTGCCCTGGGATTCTGTTACATAAGCAAGTCCTTTATAGGGGAAAGGAATTCATTATCGCAATTGTTTACTAAGGCTCCTCCCTTAAAATTCGGCTACTTTAAAAGATTTTGCTACTAATTCTATTTTCCTACTAAACGTCAACACCTTGTCGGAAATGTAAACGGATTTTTCTTAATCGGAGTTGTGAGAGGCTAAGCAAGGTTTTTCACATCATGATACGTGTTGCGTGCTGTTATACTCTATCGACGAAGTCGGTGAAACTGGCTCTAAAGAAAAGCAGTGATTGATTGATTGTTTTCCTGCTTACTCGAGGTTTATTTAAAACCTATTGTTGCTAAGAGTCATTTGCTATAACCAATGGCAACAATGGTTTTACACATCACGAAAGATAAGAAGTAGAAAGGGATATATTCTAAAAGACAACGCTACTCTTAAAACTGTACCCAGCAGTACCCACTTTTGATCAATCAGAACAGACATAAGAATTAGTCAAAAATAATAATTTGCAGAATTAAATGCATTTTTTACAATGAACAACTGGCTCAAATAACGTTTCTTATTGATGAGCAAAGTGTGTGTGCAAGGATGTATTTGGTTTCAAATAAATGAGGAAAAGAGACACTACTAAAGTATAAGCAACTAAGAGCTAGGGTAACTTTCCTTTCCCTTCTTCGGCAACGAAGGGGCATCCTCTTTATTGAAACGCCCAATATGGTTTTACGTATTCCTATTAATCTGTCTTAAACAATACGTATTTAACTTGTTTATCTGCATGACAGAGCTTCAGACGATCTGCGTTCTTTCCCCTTCCTTTTTTCATATGGGCAAATTTATATTATTTCCATTCCTATCCTAATTTGCATGTCAGGTAAAGTAACATCTCAGATACTTCGTCTACTTTGATTTATGTCTCTATATCAATCCAACAAGGTCTCCAGAACATGTTCTAATTGAAAAAAACCCGGTTAGTGCCCACAAGCATAGCAATGAAAAGATGCCCATCAGCAAATCAATTTCAAGGGGCAGAAGAAATGAGAGGGCAGCGAGGGTGACTGTGTCCCCCGATGAGTATAGTCAAAACACCATAAAGACATTATTGGAGTAATGAGGTATCTAAAATATATTTCTAACTGGTTTTTACAACACGTTCTTTCTTGTTTACAATGTATGTGGTGCATGTTCTACATTTGGCACCAAATTTAAGGCTTAAAGGTGAAGTTCTTGCGACTATATTTGCAATGGATTTGAGGTTTATCAATCAGTCGCTTAAAGTCTCAAGAGCACACTCCTTTATGAAAAAAAGTTTCCATTTACATAAATCCTTGTTTCTTCAACTTTTCCAACAGTTCCAAAACTTTATACTGCTAGGATCTACTATTTATCACCTCTAAGCTAACAAGCATATAAAACATCACCGTGCTCTAAAGGGCCAAAAATATTCCAATCCTTAACCAACTTCTCCTATATTTTGAAGTAACATACATTGTTCTTAACTATCACGCTTTCAAATCTACCAAATTTGGTATGATATACCTCCGAGATAGTTTGTACATTTATAGTAGATGCAGATCCCAATAGTTACCAGCTGCGATGGCTTAACTCTTGCGCTGCCAGAGAATAATCTATAAAATGCCAATACTTTAACATAAATAACTTGGAGAAATTGAAAGCTCTCTGACATTATGCATCTAAGACAGTACATATAGCTATTTATATTTTAATGTAAGAGTAGGGAAATTGTAAAGGCTGAAAATAAAGAAGAAGCAGCTTAAGGAGATGCGTGCACATATTTTAAAAAGCGCACTAAAATTGACTGCGTGCACTGGTAATACGTGTTTCAGATGAAGACATGGATCCATCGTTTGATCAAATGTCAGGTCAATGATTATTCCTTAATCTGCAATTCTATACTAAGTAATAATATTCAATTGCATTTTGCTGTTTAAAAAGGGTTGAAACGTTTTGGACGCATACATCGACATCAGAAAGAAAGCTTTTTAAGAGAACTTACCAAGCTTGGTACGGGAGGGAAACGGGTGGTCCCTCTGTCATTCTACTTTAATTTCAGGAGACACAAGCACCCCATCGGCTCTAATAAAAAGAATCAGTTCAAGACAGTCGGAAGTAGAGAAGACTAGTCATCACAGAGTGAGCGAAGTTTAAAGAAGTATGATGTTCCGAAGAGTAAAACGAACAGCTTCTCTATTTGAAAAGAACTTGATCAGGTACATTATCGTATACCTTTGGTTACAGATAGTTAGTCTATAACTGGGTGCTTTTTATACCACTTGAGCCAAAGCATTTAATTGCAGGCTCTTTTGATAGGGGCTTGTAAAATCTAATCAATAGTTTGATCCTTTTATGATAGGACATCAATGTTTTTAAAGACAATTCGACAATGTTTCTCAGATTCATGTTGCTTGTAGTCTGCTAAAAAGGTGCAGAGCTTTACAGATGTCTTTATGTAGACTTTCTAGAGAAGATAAATCTTTCTGCGATTCTGAGCATTATTGTAAAATACATTGTAGAAGGCCTCTCTGTGTGCTGTACAGTTTTAATTGTCATATCTAACTTTACAAAGCCGTGCTAGGTCTCAGAGAGGCTTGAAAAAGTCTACAGACCTACCTGGAAATAGTTATTCTTTTACAGCTGTTTGAGATAGCATTTGCTTTATTCCTTGCAAGTCCCAGAGCTAAAAAGCCTTTAATGTAGTCCTATAAGATTATAAATCCACCAAATACATCTGGCCATTTTGATGCTAAACCCCAATAGTTATTGCTATCAACTGATTGTCGATTGTTCACCCCTATCCTATCAACAATGACATTAGAAGATGAAACAAGTTGTTTCCATTTGAACATATCTCATTAAACAAGGCTAATTATTGTTTCTTGTGTCAATTTCTGACTATGACTATTAAACTTTGCCACATTGTTAATGCTGTTTTCTGTACTAATGAGTCTCCACGTATAAAGACTAAGAGTTATCAAAAAATATATGTTAAGATATTGTATAGCTTTTTAAGCCGGAAGGATCATTTCTATACCTGAGGTGTAGAGAGAGATTTCGTAGGTCATTAAAACCATAAAGCCAGGTCGAGATGGCTAATGGATTCAATTTTTTGTGTTCAGAGCTTATTAGCTTCGTGTGTAGCGCCTTAACTCTCTGGTTTATCTCTTCACCTTTGTTATTAAATGACCTTCAATCATTTTGGTGCATGATCTTGATTGTAATGTTCGGATTCCAAAGGCACAGAGACTATGTTGCTGTCTTAATAATTACTCCCTACCTAAAATCCCACCACTTCTTTCTTTCCTGCTGTTTCCTTTTACTTAACTTTGCTTAAATTTAAGGCTGTTAAGACTAATGGCAGTCTTCAACTCT
>JAAAKL020018993.1:0-10016 GCA_010016065.2 Carybdea cf. marsupialis auct. non (Linnaeus, 1758)
TTGCTTCTACGTAGTGGAACTACCGAAAAAAAAGACTAATGCCAAGTTGCAATTTTGGATAGTAGTAGGCTACGATTTCCTCCCGAATAAATGGACCTTCATGATTATTTTACACCTACAACTCAGTTCATCTAGACAACACGTTCAATCAGAATGACCAGCATGCCAAGGCTTCAGCAAGAAATCAAATGAAAGCCGCAGAGACGTTGGAAGATCAATTCAAATGCATAGCGTCTTCTTTTGTTATTTTTAAAACGGTGCATACTTAACACATCAAGCTACTTTTAATGTCTCTTTCTTCTTCTTCTTCTTCTTCAGCTTTTCCCATCGGTATATGGGGTGGCTGTTCCTTTCTAGTCTCCTCCATTCCTCCTTTTCTTTTACTTGTTGTTCACTGAGATTCTTCCCCTGCATATCTTCTTTTAGTCTCTCTTTCCATCTCTTTCCGTCCTCTTTTTCTGTGTCCTGTAATTTCCATTGCCATGACTTGTCTGCCAACATAGTCCTCCTCTCTCCTCATTACATGACCATACCAATTCAGCCTTCTTTCTTGCATCTTCGAGCTTATTTTGGTTACTTCCTTGTTCCTCTTATCACATAATTCCTGATTCTATCTCTTTTTGTGACTCCACAAATACAGCGTAAGATCCTCATCCCCGCAACAGTCATTTTCTTTTCCTGTGCTTTTTGCACTGCCCAAGTTTCAAGGCCGTATTTAATTGCTGAGCGTACAGCTGTTTGGTATCCCTCCCCCTTTAGCCTGGCATTCATCTTCTTGTGGCGCAGCACACCGATCTCCACGTCGAGCTCCCGTCTTCACTCACATACATCCCGAAATACTTGAATGATATTTTCCTCGTCCATTTTCATGTCGTCATGATCTTCAAAGTCGTTAAACTGAAGATATTCGGTCTCATTTCCACTGAAATTAAATCCTTTCTCTTCTAAGGCTCTCTTCCATCCTGATAGCCGTTTTTGAAGTTCCGCTTTTGTTTTTCAAACTAGGACGATATCGTCGGCAAACAGCATCGTCTAGGGGGCATCACTCTGAACTCCTTCACTAATGGCATCCATTATAACATCAAAGAGATAAGGTCAGAGAGTAGAGCCTTCATGTAGCCCGACACGTGCCTCAAACTCATCTGAGTTATCCACGCAGCTGTTAACATCGTACATATCTTGTATCAGACGTACATACGTTTCACTAGCTCACTTGTCTCTCATGCATTGCCAAACTTCAGATGTCGGGACTCTGTCATATGCCTTATGGAGGGCTATGAATGCCACATACAATCCTTTTTGCTTCTCGCGATATCTTTTCATAACTTGCTTCAGTGCAAAAATTGAATCAAATGTCTGCCATCCTATAATGAAACAAATTGGTGTTCAGACACTTCAGTCTCCCTTTCAATCCTCCTTCCTATTATCCGTTCTCAGAGATTAATCGTGTATGATAGAACTTTGATACCCCTGTAATTGAAGCACCTCTGCATTTCTTTTTAAATGACTCCTTGTACTTCTTATTCCGCTAATAAAGCTCTGTTGTAATACAGGACACTGAAGCGAGCTAATCCACAGGAAATATTGGCACGCGGATAGCAGTTAATTCCATGATGCAAAGTTCAGTATTCATAGGTGGCAATTGTTAACAGGATGTTTTTGAAAGTGTTCTTTGAAAAAAGTGGGGGCAATAGCCCCCTTACCCCCCTCCCCGACTACGGCCCTGTATAGTATCACTCGCATAGACTTTTGGGAATGCAAAAATGCTTTTTATGGTGCATTGAATAAACTGACTAATGGTCAATAGGGGAAGACAGCAATACATTTAAAGAGAAGGGATAGGACTAGAATATCAAAGTGTTGAGCTAATGACCTTCCAACGGTCCTATTTGGATACTGCAGTACAAAAATGCCTATCGGAATATGTGAAATGATATCAGTTTGGAATGAAAAACTGCAATATTTATCATAGTATAGCACACGTTTTATTTACACCGTGCAAGAAGATCATGTGCCAAGGGATAAATGTGCAAACTGAACGCCCTTGGAAAGCCATTTCTCATTGTAAACCAGCCAATTGAAAGAAGTGTTTTTCAAAGGATGTTCAATGCATGATTGTCTACCAGTCATAGTTGTATTAAATTGCCATTATTGTAATCAAGAAATAGCAAGAACGGTGGTCACAGCTCGAGAGCTTGTGACTGGAAACTTTGTTCTGCCTCTTTTTGAATTGAAAGTTTTTCAGTTGTATGCTCTGATTTGATTGAATTTCGGGGAGTACAAAATAATGCTTCATAAAACGTGGCTACAAAAACAGTTACCTAGTTATCCATCGTTAGCAGAGAGAAAGACTTAAATACATACATTGCTGGGTATGTGATCTGAATAAACTTGCAAAGTGAACGTTAAACTCAAATCTTTTAAGAGCTTTTCCAATTAAAAATCATAGAGAGCAAAGCTAGACTGGGAAAAAGGCAATAGAGTTCCATATTTCCTTGAATCAGCTCTTATTCATGTAGCTGAAGTGGAAATCCTCCCTCGCCCCTTTAACTTGAAGGATTTTCAACTCTTAGCTACCCCAACCCACTTTGAAAATTTACTCTTTAAGATGCTCCCCAAGCCAGCCACCCCGTGCTTAACTTCATACCTTTAGGGGGATGCTTATCGAAGAAGGTGTGGTATTAGCAAAACGGTCGTCTGACGTCATAATCACGGACATAACGTGATTAAAGATTTGATTATGATATTCCTAGATACGGAATGAATCTTTTGTACTCATCTTGACAACTTTGCAACCTACTGAGGCTATTCAAAAAATTGATCAAAACTTGATTGCAATTAGTTTATCTGTGCTCCATAAAAGTATAACAACAGATTGGTACGAAGTTATCGATTGCCATAACCCTTAATTTTTTTTTGCAAAGAAATAATGCCTCTAGAGGTCATAAAGTATGGCTGCCCTATCGAATGATAGAAAAATAGAATACTATTCATCCACCCACTATAATTCATAACAGAAGATGTAAATCTTTTCAAACAAACACTCTAAATGATATGGATGGAAAATTGTTTTGAGCTACGAGATCACGTTTTTGTTTTTTCTGTTTTTTAAAAGTAGGTGTCTTCTTTAATGCATTTTGACATTGAAATATGTCCTTGAAAATATATTCGGTAAAATGTTTTAACATCTTACATCTTAACTTTCTCACGAGAAAATTTGTTCTTGTATTTACACGTCAATCTCTTGTATATTTCTTTGCTTGTAGGCACCACCTGGCTTCATTACTATCCATGAGATATATATTTTGCCCTCCCCCAGCTCCTTGGGAAAGAACTCATCACTTTTAGCATAAACCTAGTTAATTTTGTTAATGCCAAATGTCTCAAGTTGATTCCCCCAGTTAATTCAACTAGTTGCAATCATTGGTTGGGAAACTTCGATCACGCTTGATTGACTGTTTTCCATCAATTAATTGCAATCGATTTATGAGTCAGACTGTATAAAAGAAAATTTCGATGAATTCTTTACTGACACATGCGCTACACTGTGTAAGTATAGACTTGTAAAGTACAGATTATTACGTAAATGTAAATTGTCATGCACAAGCACAGGAAAGCATCCTGAAATTCAAAATAAAACAAAGGCTAAATTTTGCAGCAGCAAGCCTTCATGCTCTAAAATCCCGAATCTATCATTAAAGTAGAAATATTCCTTTGCTCATCATAAAAGGACCCGAGTAATAGTTTTCAAGAAACTGTAAGATAGAGCTTTCGAAGCTTAGCTACTTCAAAAATTGCAAGAAGCGTCATAATCTAGGAACAGGTCATTGTAACTTCACCCTCTCTATTCTCAGATTCTCCTCACTTCTCAATGAATTTCTAATCTTACTAATTTATGTGCTTGCTTTGGCCACCATTTCCCTAGCCTGTTTCATCAATTGACTGTATCGATCAATCAGCTACCCCTCCTCTTCTTAATCCATTTGAATCTATTAATCCAATTGATCAAAAAGAATAGGAGGAATCAACAACTTGTTTGACAATGCCTTGCCAAAATTTCCTATTCTTTGCCAAAAAAAATCAAAACATTGTCAATTCAAGTAGCTGATTTCCATTAAACTATCCACCATCTTCTCAGCGTGGAGCGGCGTTACCATATCGCAGGTTGAATAAACCCGAGACTTTTCTTATTTTTTTAACTGTTTTCTTGAAAGCCAATCACGTATTGTGCTGATACTAAAATAAACATTTCCCGGCCCTCCATGCTTGACAAAGAAGGAAAATCTTTCCAACAGCTTACTTCGTGATAATGAGCAGCAAGAACTGGCACTGCCTATGAGAGATAGCTTGAAGACGTCCCCACTGAGGTTTGACCACAATATGCAACTACAACAAAGTGACCTTTTGCTACACTGGAAGAATAACTAAAAAACAACCCTGTAACTTTGAGTTGCAAGTTGGCAGCTGAATTTTGTTCAAGTAGAGTTATCATTCATTTCAGTAAACGAGCATTTATTGTAAACATGCAGCAGTCATTATCCCACGTAACTTCTATCAAAGTTGTGTCACAGACACATCATGAGGTAGCTGCCGCTGTGTTAACTAGTTCTTTGCGCATGCTAGAATGCAAGTACAGCCTTCATGTTATTAAAGTTTTGATGATTATATGAAGAGTTGATAAATCTAATCAAAATCCCACTGCGTCCTGTACTGTGGCAATTACATTACTTTCTATCTAATTGAACTTAAATAATTTATGAGTAAATAGTGAGCAAAATTATGCCTTTAATTGATAGGTAAGATTCTGATAGGCAGTTTCACTCGGAAAATGTAGACTTGGCATTCTTGACGTTGCCCAAGTGCATCATCGTAGACATTATAGACAGCAATTTAAATGGTAAACAAAATCTAGTTAGGTTTTATATATTCTGTTGTTATAACTATAATACGTAATATAGGGATGTTTAACACATAGTAGACTGGACTTCGAAACAGCTTTTTTTTATTGCAGTTCTTGATGGTCAGAGAGAGTATGGCAGTCATATGAAATCATCATCAATCATAATTATTCAAATTCAGTGTTACAATTTTTAGATGGACCTAGCGACTATTCACTACAGCGTAGGTGCATAGCAACTCGGAATTTAACGGTTTGTGGATTTATTTTGGCGAGCTTCAGATATCCCTCAATGACTGTAGGAGAAATGAAGGCTCTCCTCCTATCAAACCGCACTTGATTACATCTTCAACCAACTAATACAAGCATAACAATCAACATCAACAGCACATGGCGATGTGCCTGCTGATTGGCTAAAAAGTGACCTCAGTTCCAGTTATGATTCGGAACAATGACTCTGGCACTAGTATTCTGGTATTCTATAAACAAAAAGTTATTTTTTATAACTAAAGAATCAGTTCTAGCATAGAACAGATTTGTTATATTCTGGGGCCACCTTTGATCTTATCCTTCAATGCTACTGCTTGTTACCAGACCCCTATTTTCTCGTGTCAAGAGTTCAAGAACCATTTGGCATACCTTAATAGGGAAGAGAGGAAACAAAACTTTGGTAGGAGACACAATTTTAATCCTTCACGGAAAAATGAAGACTTGTCACTCAAAAGAGAGTAACGCCAATCACCTTTCTCCTCTTTATGAACATTTCAGTCTTAGTCAAGTAGTCACAAAATAAACAAAATAAACTAGGATAACATTTGAGTAAGCGACTGTTAAAGATGTTGCCACTACTACAAAAATTAAACATTTTTGAATCCTATCAAGAACCCTACCCTCAATCCCGAAACCCATCCTGAACCCATCCCGAACCCTGTCGCAAACCCCACCCTATCCCGCACCCTATCCCGCACCCTATCCCGCACGCTACCCCGCACACTATCCCGCACCCTATCCCGCACTCTATCCACCAGAAAAATCTGCAATTACTAACGATAGAGATCAATAAAACCGATTACTTTCATTTTCACTATATATATTTTATCTAGATTTTTTCTATGAGAGTGTGTTACTTGGTGTATGTTAAATGGTTGGTTTTAAAGCGTTTTGAAACATATAAATCTCCTAAATTCAATATCTTGAAATGAACAGTGCAAATTTCAAAAAGAGGAAACACTTCCACTTAAAGACATTCTATTAAACATTCACGTGGATGCAAAATCTGACAGGATCTCATCAGTTATCCGAAGTTTAAAGAAATCCTCAAACTTATGAAGCGATTACTCAACATCTAAAACCATTACGCCACTGATTTTTGTTCCCAACAATCTGACATTATGTCAATTATATATAGGCTAAGCTGCATAAGGAACGCACATACATGTGTGCTGTACAAAACATCCCCGGACCAGTAGGTACGCCTCACAGTATTAAGCTCTGGCCTGCTCTTAGACAGTGGCAAAGTCAGAAGCCAGGCTGGTCAGGCTAATTCGACAGGGCCTGAGTAGAGGGCATACCTTCGTTTCCTAGATGGAATGTTCTTTCCTTTCGTAAGTAGCTAAGCCTGACCACACCCTCAGATCTGGCTTTGCTACTGCTCTTAACACAATCCTTTCCTAGTAAAAAAGTAAGAAAAGGTTCGGTAGGGAGCACTAGTTCATAAGATATGAGCTGCTACTGCTAAGCAACTTTGACTCTGCCAAAGGGAAGAATTTGCTTAAAGGCCCAAATTCTTATACGGATGACTGCTTCCGTATAATAGGTGATGCTAGATCTGCTTTTCACTCATCTGTTCTGGAATCCGTCCTCATAAAGAGCAAGAAAACGGTTGCTTTGTAGACGAAAACAAATTGTCTTTTCATTGGGGCTCTTCTGTTAACCATTCAGTTCTACAGACACTGATTGGTCAAAACAACACCAATCTAGCATTAGTAGTTCTGATAAGTACTTTTAAAACGCCGTTGGGTTAAATTTCATAGACTTCTTTTCAATTTTTATTCTGACGATTTTGTACTCTGAAGAGTGACCGACGAAAAAAGCTTTTCAGTAATAAAATGTTTTTGCTGTTTCGTGCAGTTTTTTTGTTTTGTAATACCAAACAACTTTCTGACTATATGTGGGCTGTCTTATCTTTTAAGGTAATTGGCCGTCACGTTGTCATTTCTTTATTTTGCTTTAATTTTGTGTCATTTTCAAGTTTGGAGACATCGCATCCGGCTCTACGCAATTTTGGAGAAGGAATGAACTGTAATTAAGGGTCTATGATCTGCATACCTTGCTCAATAAACATTTAAAATGGTAATGAAACTAACATCTGAATCTGTTCCTTCACACTGAAAGCAAAATCAACTTTTTTTTTCAAGCAGTGTGGCATACGTTTCTCAGCTGTCAAGTGTACTTCATTCGGCTACATATTAAACAGACTCAACAAACAAACTCGTGCAGAAAGAGCAATGCCTGGACTTATTGTTTTAGGAACATATAGCAGACTTAATTAATAATTGTAATTAATAAGCACTAATTGATTAATACAAACCTAAATCAACCTTCATGCGTTATTGGTCATCAGGACAACGCTTTGATCACTAAATTTAGATACTACCTTAGCATCTTGTAATCTAAGCTCCTCTAGCATCGTCAGTCTGGACTGTTTCTGATGTATGCAGAAACTCTTCCTGCTCTCACTTTGTTCAATGCTAACTACAAAACAAAGATGCAGTTCTGCCACACGTTTCATCTTGAAATTAGCACTTACTATACTCTTGATATCTAAGATGCCACTTAAAGATAACCCAAATACAATCAAATCGTTTACATAAAGTACATCAATAGCACGTTTGGGTCGCAGAACATCAATTAAAACTCTTAGAATACTTTTCTCAGTATCATGATGACTGTTTAAGTCCCTAGAATGACTATTGCAATCAAAGTATAAGCTTCTTTTTGCCTGGTACCACAAACCCTCCTGGCTGTTCCTTACATATTTCCTCCTCAATAGTTAACCTCAAGAATGCTGTCACAACATCAAGTTGATAAATCTGCATGTCATTTTGGTCAAAAAATATAAGTAGGGTTCTAATTGTGAACAAGTGGGGAAGAGGTTCGTTCATTGTCAATGCCATGCTTCTTATTAAAACCTACTGTAACCTACAACCAAACAACTTATGTACCTTTTTAATGGACCCTTAGCTTTAAACATGTCTTTTAGTGCCCAACGAGATTTAACAGCCTTTTGCCCCTCTGGCAGTTCTCTAGACTCCCAAGTATCCTGTCCATCAAGGGATTTGAATTCTTTGCCAATAGATGACTGCCATTTTTCCTCTTCAAGCCCTGAAAATACTTGCTCGACTGTTCCTGAGGTTATCATGTATAGCATGACGCACTCTAGATATTCATCAATGCCATAGCAAACTGGTAGATATCTCTTCATTTCGTGGTGTCCCTCCCTCTGACGGCGCCTTGTGGGATCCTCCACTCCCACTGCACCTGAGTTCACCTGACTTTCTTCAGGCTTTCGTTGACCATATTTCAATTGAAAATAGCATCACGCTTTACAACACTTTTTCCATTGGCCTCATGGTTGCTCTTAGTAGATCTTAGATCAAGGTTACGAATAGATTTTATACCTCCCAAAGACTCAAAAGACTTCCTATGCATATTTCCAAAGATGAAACCTTCACAGAAGGACAGATTGTTATCGTTCTTCTTAATTCCACCAACTTACATATTGCCCGAAGGACAATACGAATTTCACGTTGTATGTAATTGAGATAAGACTGGTCAGCCTCAAAACTCGACACTACTTCCATCTTTTCAGAATATCACCAGTGATTGATACAGTGCCGTTTCTGCATCTTTGTAAAATCTATGTTTTCGCTGATTCAGCCCATCTTATTTCTTTTTTATATTTATTTCAGTAATTTCATCTTCTTATCTTACACGTTTTCTTCATGGAATCTTTGTCTTAAAATACAACTCTTCAAATATTGTTTAATAAATACTTAACTGTTTCATGTGTAAACGATTTAAAGTATCTTAGAAGATTGATATAATTAAGCATTTACATATGTCTATGAAGGGAAAATGTGACAGTATAAAGTTGTCAATATAACATCAAATAAAGTTGGCAAAGAATGTTTGAAGTTGGTAAAGAATGTATGAAGTTGATATAATACCAAATCAAGTTGATAAAGGATAATACGATGTTGGTAAAGAATATATGAAGTTGATATAACACCAAATCAAGTTGATAAAGGATAATACGATGTTGGTAAAGAATGTTTCAAGTTGATACAACACCAAATCAAGTTGATAAAGGATAATACGAAGTTTGTAAAGAATGCTTGAAGTTGATATAAGATTGTATGAAGTTGATATAACACCAAATCAAGTTGATAAAGGATAATACGAAGTTTGTAAAGAATGTTTGAAGTTGATACAACATCAAATCAAGTTGATAAAGGATAATACGAAATTGGTAAAGAATGTGTGAAGTTGATACAACATCAAATCAAGTTGATAAAAGATAATACGAAGTCGGTAAAGAATGTTTGAAGTTGATGTAACACCGAATCAAGTTGATAAAAGATAATACGAAGCTGGTAAAGAATGTTTGAAGTTGATATAACACCAATTCAAGTTGATAAAAGATAATACGAAGTTGGTAAAGAATGTTTGAAGTTTATGTAACACCGAATCAAGTTGATAAAGGATAATACGAAGTTGGTAAAGAATGTTTGAAGTTGATATAAGATTGTATGAAGTTGATATAACACCAAATCAAGTTGATAAAAGATAATACGAAGTTTGTAAAGAATGTTTCAAGTTGATACAACACCAAATCAAGTTGATAAAGGATAATGCGAAGTTTGTAAAGAATGTTTGAAGTTGATACAACATCAAATCAAGTTGATAAAGGATAATACGAAGTCGGTAAAGAATGTTTGAAGTTGATACAACATCAAATCAAGTTGATAAAAGATAATACAAAGTCGGTAAAGAATGTTTGAAGTTGATGTAACACCGAATCAAGTTGATAAAAGATAATACGAAGCTGGTAAAGAAT
>JAAAKL020018994.1:0-10016 GCA_010016065.2 Carybdea cf. marsupialis auct. non (Linnaeus, 1758)
TCCAACCAAGAGTAAGAAGCTGAAGATAGCTGCTAGCTCGTCGATCCGAGTTTCTGTGAGTGTGGACACTCCTTCTGGCAGTTCGACAGCAGAAAGCAACGCAGGTATCATAAACGCAGAGATAGAAAATGCGAAAGGTACACAGACTGTATCTACCGGAAAACGACAGAGTTAGCACAACAGCTTCAACCTTGCCCGATCCAATCGTCTTAGGTGTTGCGTCATCGCTAATCTGAAGTCACACCACAGTAAATGGGTTTGTGCTATTGCTTCGTTGACGGAACTATAACTATAACTATAACTCGTGGTAGCGCATCCGGTTTCCTAAGCCAGATAAAATATGTTGGAGGGATTGTCCAAATAGTGATTACCTGTTCGTGATTTTCTATATTTTGATACGGTACAAGGGTGATAAACATTTTTCTTGTTCTATGTTTACAAGAGTTTAATAATAACCCAAACATAAACTCACTCATATACTTTTAAGCGAGTAACCTGTGACCTAAATTAAAGGTGAAAACCCACTGTTCTTTAAAACAAACTGGAACGAGCTTCCCATTGTTTCCAACAGTGAAAGAGCGTGGTAACGAATACTAGTTCTCAAAACTTAAAAGAGCGCTGGCAGGTCAGCAGTGTTACGTAACTTGTTGCTTGACGGGGACTAAAATGGCGTCCATCGACTAACCTCGCTTTGAGACCGAAGATGCTCGATCCAGTGTTTTAGAGATCAGTGAGTAAAGCAAGCAATGCCGTATGGACTTCAAACATTGAGAATGAGAAAGCAACAGGAAATAAGGATGGAAACGACGGACTTAAGAATGTATCAGTTTACGATAACAATGATGGGTAAGGATAAGGCTAGAAATTGATAGTTCGATGGAAAAGGAAAATTATTGGGCAAAGTGGTGGTAAATAAACAATGTGCAAAGGAATATCATTATTATTTAATTGGAAAGTTTCTGTCCATCCTTTCAACCCTTTATGAAACAACGGTGACGAAAGGGAATAATTTGTATCAAACTCCGTGTTGACGTATTGAATTTGTGGGAGGATATATTTGTGCATTGGTGTGAGTCCTATTTTCAGTTACTCTTATCTAGCCGTGTTGATAGAATGACTTCAAAACTACCGAAACACGAGAATAAATACAATTCATTTACGACAAGCTGTCACAAGATAAGAAAATAATAGGTCAGTGGGATTTCATGCAATTTTAATTCAAACTGTAGAAGTTCAAGTTGCTATCCCGGTCAGCTGCCTTGATATCAATAGTTCCCCCACGACCGGGTATCCCACGTTGTCGTCGTGTGGGGACTTGAGCGCTCTCCTTATGGAGAGCTGCCAAAGAGGAAACTCACCCCGGTGTCTGGACCAGATTTTTCTGCTCCCAGACACACACCTAACATGAGGAATATCAATAGTTGTCTTAATGAATCCTTTCACTCGTTGTAGCCTCTTGTCCTAAACAAATATTGTTTCCGTCATTCCATATTTGGAAAATATTATATATTCACTTTCGTTCCGGTGAAAATTTGCCTTGTTTCTTTTAAAGACGAATATACGTTGAGAGATGCAGTATGAAGGAGGCTTGTTGCCGACTTCCATCATTGTAAGGACGGAGGAAAGGACGGAGGCAAGAGATAGGTAAACTGTTTTTCAGACTCAGTGTTGAAGCAATTGCAAGATCTAGGATAGACTTTTGAAATTAGTTCTTATCATGGACACGCTGCCAAAATGTGAATTGTCGGAAAAGGGATTTTTACATCTGTAAATATAAACTGCAGATACAGCATAAACACTGGAACATGAGGAAACGGTCTGACTGCACACTTACATGAGCAATCAATAAAATAGCCCGCTGCTTACTATATCGACAATTTTCTAATAACTTTTTTGTTTCCAAACTGCTGTGTAAGTGTAGCATACTAGGAAATCTAAGTTATACTCAAGAAGGTCATATTTTTTTACTTAGCTAGTCAGTGACCGTTACATATAAAAAGGTAATGGGAAATGAAATTTTCCAAAACAAATCTCTGACGAGTTCAATAGTGACGCCCTTGACTAGACTGTATGCTTATGTTGTTCAGAAGATCTTGAGGTTGAACCTTCTTTCTCCTTCAATACCTACATTAGTAATGTCATAATGAGGACATAGTATATACAGAAGTAAGCATAGTAAATAGACTTATATGTTTGCAAAGAAGTGGATGCTTGAGTTTTCAAAAACTCTCCAAAAACAAAGAGCACTAGCATGGACGTCCTAAGGCGGATCATGATAAATGTAATACATAACCTCGGTAGCATACCATGTCCGTACCCTGAATAGTTTAAACAGATTTGTGCCCTTAATCAATACTATATCAGAGACTTTAAATGATCAGCAATGGCCCACCACTAATGAAGCTAAAGCAAGAATTTAAAATTTCAGATAGTCAGCTATAAATGCAGTCGATATCCCACTTGCCGCTAATTTACCTTCCCCTTAAATATTCACATCTGTAAATTTCAAGAAAATGATGTTCATAATCCCAATACTCGGTTTTAAATAAGAGACTTAATATTTCAAAAAGGCAAGTAAAATAAACATTTAAAAAGTAGAATTCTCGTTTATTTCTACTGACATGGTTTCACACCTGAACGTTTCTGTACTGACAAAAGGAGGGTGATACGTTTTGGCTCCTATGATTCCACAGACACGTATCTAAAGCACCTAAAGGATAAGATTCTTTTAGAATTGAGGATGTTATGTAACTGCCATGATACTTATAGACGTACAGAAGGTCTTTTACACTGTTTATCATAATGTCCTCCAAAAGCAATTTTAATTGGATAGGCTTTTATTCCAGCACCTTCTTTAACCGCACTTTTTTCTTGTTAGAGTCGGGAAAATGCTCTACTTTTGTGGCATACAGCCCTAGTGTGTTCCACAAGGATCTGTCATAATCCCCATTATTTTTCTGATATATTGATTAAATCCCACAAACAATCGATTGTAGCCTTTTCTCGTATGTTGATGACTCCAGCCCTTTCTCCATAGAAAAGAACTTGGGAAAAAAAGACATCAAAATAAAATTTTTAAAATCCGATTGGGTTGGTTTATTGATACTAAATGCAAAAAAGAGACTGAAAAGGATTTTGCAGATATCTAAAGGTAAATGCATTCTGTTGTGACTGAATATAAAAATTACACGTTATGTAATATGTAAGAACGTGCATACATAAATTGGCTACTCAGAAAATAGAGCATTGAACCGTTATTACCACAATCTTCAAACGTCTTTAGGAAAACAGGCCTCTTATCTCTGGCAAAGGTCTTATCTCAAGTTAACCAGAGCAGAATCAGTTTCAAACTACAAAACAGACTGTATATGCTTTTATCGAGTATTAGAATCAACATCAACCAAAGCTTCTCTGACAAAATCGGAGGCTTAGTTTATGATGTTGTTTTTTCATCACTATGCTGTGCGATAATCAAGTGGGATTTGGCAGAAAACGATGTTTTTCGATTGTTTTTCGCAGGTTTATATTCCCTACTAACTTAACATGTACTTTTTGTCAGGTTCTTCAAACAGAGTACTTGTAACAAAGCCGCCCTAGCAATAGTCGAGTTTCTTTGATGGTGACACAATTACAACGTTAGGCTGTGCTACGTAAAGACTCAGGTTATCTCAGAAGTCAGGAGCTACAGATACGACTTTCATGTACTAAAGAATCAAACGTGTTACAGCCAGGGGAGGCATGGGCTCTTTATTACAACTTCAAAGGGGCCCACAGTATTTTCCAGCCCACAAAACATGCCTGGACTTTCATAAAGTGAAGGGTAACAACGTGTCCCGATGTTCTAAATACAACCAGGACGCAATTACAGCTGGTACCTAAACCACAACCATATAATGCATTGATGGTTACTTACAATTTTATTTGAATAGGAAATAGGTTGGAAATACGTGCTTACGCAAGTTTAAGGCTACATGCATGATCTAGAGTTGATATTATTTAGATTACGTCCCAATGGCCTCATGGGTACAGTTGTTTATAACAGTGTTTCCAACCCTTTTTGAATCACGGCACATCTTTAACTTACAAAAATCTCTCAACGCACAATAACATCCAAAAAAGTTTATTGTTACATAGTCGTATTCTCTGTGCATCGTTGTAGAGGAGACGGGTGCTGAACTGCATTTCTTGAAAATCTGCACCTCTAAATTAAATGACGACAACCCCTTATTCAAAAAGCACTATGAAGGGTCCCATAGCCCATTTAATTTCCACAGCCCATTCCTACAAGAGTTACAGGGTTTATTACTTGTTAAAGTGACTATTTCGCATAATAGTCTGATCGGGTGATAAATACACCGATAATCACTAAAGAACAATACTCCAAAGAGGAAACTGTATTTAGGACTTTGCATACTAAGTGTAGGAAGTAGTCTGAAATATATTTCCTTTCTGGCGTATTATTCTTTAGTGATTATTTCGTAAGTAAATCAATTTCCGTCTAGGCAACTTTCTTATTAAACATCATAGAGGTATTAATAGATGCTCAAACCAAGAAAGTAAAAAACTAGGGCGAAAACTTTATTTAAGAAATATTACATTGTTCTCCAAGGCACAGCTTAGATGCTTGGAAATGCATTACCCACGTTACGCCTGACGACCCACATGACACACCCGGGTACTTAGCACAGTGGTTGGAAACCATTTGTCTATAAGGAAGAACTCGTCTAAAATGCTCTGTCCTACACTAGCTTAAGACTATTAGCTTCCTATAACCGTTTTACACATGCAACCCCCGTGAGGACAGTATACGTGCTCAGTGTTCATCGACGATTTTTTCTTGTCTATTTATGAAATCTGAAAGAGGGAGTGAATGAAAGACATCAGATTACTAGTTCCTGGCCTTGAAGCCAACGATAATAATGCCCATTTCCAGCCAATATTTTGTGCCAACTCAGCGGATCAGGACATGTTTCGGTAAGAACCGTCCTTTGCATTACAAACAAAGCTCGTATTACAAGTAAATTTAGAATAATGGCTCCAAAATGAGTCTAACATGACTTAAAGCATAAAACAAACGTGGTTCAGTTTACTTAGGTCATAACGTTTGATATAGGAGGGTCAAGAAGTCATATGTCTGTCCAGGCAACGTAAACCCAAAAGGTAGTTATGGGTAGCTATTTGATTCGTGATTTGACTTAACCTCTCTCTTTATAGCATCTTGTTATACTACGATAAGGGGCTTGGAGAGTTATCCTTTCATATGACTTCCTGAAGTGACCTCTTCTCCGTGACTTGTGAATATACACATTTTCCGTTTTATAAAATAACAAAGTATTTAGATATACGATTTACTCATTAAAATTAACAAAAGATGGTCTATCAGAGGTAATTAAAACAGTGAATACCAGAAGATGACAACTGTTTAATTGCAAATAGAATTTGCCACTGAGAAACTGTTGCTAAAAATGGTAGCCCAAATGTTTCATGCAGACATTTTCTTCTGTCCGATAGCTTACCCAAAGTCTCTCGATTTTTGCTCACAGATTGCAATTTAATTCAAGGATGCTTTGAATGAAAATGCATACACAACAGATATATTTAAGAGGCTTGTGGTTGTTGGAGACATCCTGTGGAATATGTTTTAGTGACAACCATCTTCAACTGCTCCAAGGTAATTGTGGACGTCGTTCATGTTTCTTTTGCTTGCTTAAAATATACTTGATAGTTTTTAGCTTATGTCCTGTTCCCGTTTCCTTTCCCTCTTTCTTCCTTTCTGCTTTTTTGCTGTCATTATTTCGTAACTTGCTTTTTAATTATTTTTTTAACGATCTAGTTAGTAGATATTTTACAAGTACGTAAATATGTATGCATGTCTGATTAGCATCGGGGGATGGATTCCTAACGTAATGCTTTTCCTTTCTTACTGCTGCATATCTTCGCTAATTAGGCGTTGCCTTGTTGCACGGAGCACTATTTCAAATGGTATCCACGGTACATGATACCACCAATCTATGTATTGATGTATGCACGTATGTAGTCTATGATCTTATGCTTCTAGTATCAATCAATCAAGTACCGCCTCTTTACGGTAATCCTGAGGAAATCTGAGGAAGACGAAAAATTTGTCCATATTTCAGTTTTCTTTTCTGGTATTTTTCCTAGCTATTTCACAACCACATTTGAAGTGCGACCATATACAGGTTCTTAGACATAGAAGCTCCTCCCCCCCTCCCTATACACACACGCACTCACGCTCACATATTAACACATTAGAAGTCATTCGTGATACAAAGTAACTTCTAAGTTATATTGTAATGAAAGCAGTTAGTATCAGGGTAGAAACAGAAAATGCTTGGGCGTTGCTTATCATTTCAGATCTGGATTTTGTCCAGTCACCTTCAAACATCACACCAAAGCTTCAAATCGATGTTGATTAAACTTTCACAGAGAGGTAACTATTGCGTTAATCTGTGATCAGGCTGTATTCCTCTTAAAACTCCCTTTGTCGTTTGGAAAGTCGATTCCATTTCATTCGATTCCATTCGATTTCATTCGATTCCATTGTATTTTTCTCATAACACTTTTGTCGGTTGCAAGGGCGATTACCTTCGATTCTATTGCACGGCTTCAATTACAAATTGAAGTCTGGGAACATGTTCCGTGCTGAGAATCAAGCGGCTTTTGTACCACGTTTATTACTCTGATACCTCAATGACTGAAAACTGACTCGATCAACCAGAGTTCCCAGAATGGGCTGAATGAGGATGGACATGGCATAACCATATCTTGGTTAATAGAGCAACACTGTCTTATAGTATAATTCCTGTGCCCCGATCCCAGTAACGGTATTTTTCATTTGCTCAGCAATTTTAAAAACCAAGTCTGAATAACTGCTATTTCACGATCTCCTGTACATCCTAAACTCTTTTTAAGTTCTCTTCCTTCCAGAGAAACTCGATAGCCTCATATCCCTCCACCCACTACGAGAAGAACAGGTGAAGGTGGTAAACATTGGCAAAAGCATACCAGTTTATCTTGTAAGCAGTTGTACATTGCAAAGCACAGCTGAGAAAGCATCCCTATGTTTCAAGGAAAAGTTTTCAGCCAAGAAACATGACTTGTCACTACACTTCGTAATCAAGCACAGGCGCAACAGTTGCAATTTTACAACTAAGTTCAAGATGAGGTTGGAGTTCTCCAATTTTCTTAAAACTTATGTTATGTGATACCACTGTTCGTATCGGTATCACGACTCATGTTCTATTTACCTCCTTTTCAAACGAGTTTGCTCTAATATATACGACATCGTCTATTTCAACATGGCAGTCTCAGAACCTCTTGCATACACACAAAATTCTACTTACTCGTATCTGTGCGTGCAAAAATATTGAGTGTGTGTGAAGAATCAAAGTGCTGAAAGATCAGCAGCCCTAGGATTATAATGCTTAATTGCTCAGAGTAACCTAACATTTCTTGTTCTATTTCAAAAAGCATTTACTAAATGAAAACACCGCGACTAAAGGCACAGCACAGCTTTTATTTGTGTAGGCAGTCAGATGTCATGGTACTGGGTTTACGGTAGAATTTTCAGATTGATTACCAAGGGTAGACACTAACAATCACCCTTATGTCGAACAGATCAAGTGCCTACCGATTGAGTTAACTGGCCCCCCAAATCATCATACCCTTACCCAATCGAAAACTATGGCGTTTCTTTCCTCAACTACCACCTGCAATCTCTGAAAACATCTCAGGACCTTGGCCTAAGCAAGTTTTCCCGTGGATTTGTATCCCTGCTGGCTTTCATACACCATACCATACCATACCATGAATGCAAGGGCAGCATTTCTTGCATCTTTTGATATTAAAGATCGACCTTCGTCATCGAAAGTTATCAACACAGCAACAAATCTGTAAATGATGTGATTTCATTAGAAAAATATTTCCTAATGGTAGTCGACTTATTTATTATTTACTGGTTTATTTATCCTTAAATTTATTATTTACTTATTAATTATGTATTTATTTAATATTTATTTATTGATTGATTGATATATGTGCAATATATACATTTTCTTTTATATATATATGTATTTACTTTTCTTTTTGTCATTATTGTTTATTATCTATGATTGCTATATTTATGTCCTATTTATCATATATACACACTTCCTGTCACCCGTTTCATAACGATGTCGTGCACCCAGTGAACCTCATCATATCTCTCTCATCGCTTACTTATCCAACAGCCTTCGTGACCGGCATTTAAAACTTTGTCACGTGACCACCGTGTAACAATTAAAACGAACTCTTTGCAACAACTCTGAAGAAGGCTAGCTTGACTAGCCGAAATATAAGTTTATTTGTATAAAATACGTTAAAGTGTTTCTCTGCCGTTCTAGACCGATTCTTGTTTTAGATCGATTATACTTCAACGTCAGTCTTCATATCTCTTTGATTCTGAGCTGTATCAGGCATGGCTTAGTAGTTTTGGGCCTTTTCCGTTTTTTATTCATCTATTCAATTCCTAAAGGTAGTCGACTGAAGCATATCATGACAATGTATGATGATGATAAAGCACAAGAATCTGTGTTTTTTTCAAATCAATTATTATCAACTGTACCAAGCACTGCAATCATAGTCGATGTGGGCTTGTGATAGGGCATTGCAAGGTAGATTGGGCTTGGAATAATCAAGACAATCTTTTCGCCTATATAGAAACTTTGTTTTGTCTTCTCCAAAGTGGACACTTCATTATGTCTCCACGTTTAAGGGTTTCCATGGAATCAAAATTTAGGGTATCAGCAATATCTGAGGACATGTCGATAAACAAAGCCTATAAGAAATGACCTAGATTTTGGAATGAGAGAGCACTAGAAAGATGTCTTTAATGTCTCTTCATAGATTTTCTCTTAACTTGGAACCTAAAATATTTCTTATTTGATAAAAAAACCCCTCTACCTTGCCTCTTTCTATCACACCATTGTAACTCTTAATCATCAATGAGAATCTCGCTATTCAAAATAACTTCGGATTTTGACGAACAGTCGTAATTCTTAGATTTTTGCAGGATGAGTATTTTTGTTTAAGTAAATAAAGTATAGGCCTTGTTTGTTCAACTATTCCCATGTGTTGTTATCATTTTGGTCATCTACTTTATTAGTAATAGTGTTGTAGATCCTGTCTGATCGTTAATGATGGTTTTACTGTGTTTAGTGGATAATACGTACAATTCCAGTTTGACGATCAGGATACAATGAGTGCTCTCCATTTTAGGACCTCCGTTTCAACAATAGAAAAAGGATTGGTTTCAATCCTTACTCTATGGTTTCAACCCGTTGATCTCTTAAAAAGACTGGATCGAGAAATCCCATTATTTCCAACAGCGAAAAAGTGAGGTCACGATTACTAGTCCCCGGAAGTTCAAATAGCGCGGGGAGGTTCGCCATGTTACATAACATTATTGATAAGCTTTGCTTGATGGGGACTAAAATGGCGTCTAGCAACTGACCTCGCTTTCAGACGGAAGATTCTCCATCCTGTATTTTTTAGAGATCAGTGTTGCACCCCTAATCTTCTCGATCTCTTTTTCACAACTGATTCGGCTGGAGTAGGAGGGTTGGAGCCCATTTCGCTACTTCGGAACATTGTCTGTATTGATCTTTCAGGAACTTTTAGTACAATCCTTTACTACTAAAATGGTGAAAACGCTTGGACATCGAGGCTGCAGTTCCCTAGATATGGGCTTTTATGACCATCGGTCATCATTTGCCAACCGGAGGGTCAAAACTTTATTTTCAATTTGGCTTTGTGTTATTTCCAATTTTGACTCCACATTTAGCCTTTTCTAACAGTAAACCGTTGCAATTCATTTCGTTGTAAAGCTGCACAAAATAGTGAATTCATTTTGTACTAAAAAGCTTTTTTCGTCTGACACTGCTCAGAGTACAATTCGTCAGAAAATAACCGAAAAGGGAATCAACGAAATTATTTACCCAACTGTGTTTTACAAGGTA